>JABFYK010058275.1:0-37404 GCA_018849495.1 Termitomyces sp. T123_Mx157 | reverse complement strand
GAAATTGAAGCTTGAAGCTTGAAGCTTTGAAGTGTTAATTTGGTAGGCCACCGTGGACGCAGTACGTGATTCCACGGTCATGTGTTCGTTTTGTTCAAATTCAAAAAGTTGATGCCATTTCTTTAGGGCTTGAAGCTTGAAAGCTTGAAGGCTCGAGGCGCCGTTCCAACAGGTTTCAACGTTGCTTGATACTTACCTCGAAGTCTCGACAATGATGGACGAATGCGCAGACATGGCTTTCAGTGATCTCCTTCATTTTAATCCTCCAGACTACTCCGATGGGGGTCATTATGCCTACCCCAAGCTTGCCTCCCCTCTTACATTCTACGACAAACACATTGATTAGCGCTTGTCCCTTAGAAAAGGAATTCTAGCTCCTTTTTTCACGAGCCACCTCTCAAGCCGTGCATCGTGCCATTAGAACCATTAAGGATGACAATCGCCTAGAAGTACCTTCTGTCGACTTTCCTACTATGAGGCCGGAAAAGTTATACAATGAGTACGGACCAGGAGCATATGTCAAAGAGATAGCCCTTAAATACCAGCGCGAAACATCATTTCCCGCTTCTATCATGGCGTCTTTTTAGTTCCTTTGCCCTGACTCTCCAGTGTGGACAGCGGCCTTTCGTCTCGTGGGGCATTCCGCCCTCATGCGGTATAGTCACCCGGCTCTAAACGAGGATTACGCCCGTATTTTTTGGAACCGTATGCACCTGGTGCTAAGCATTCTCTTTGGATGATACCTCAGGAAGTGTGGGATGCTATGGAGGGAAAAAAACAGGAGGAGGTTGCCCAAGCCAGAAGAAGATTACATTTTCTTGCGGTGTGGCAGATGTATACCCGACGTGAAGCTCGAAGGGCTCCGAAACGTATGGAGGCTCTAGCTTTGAAGGACATCATGTCTATACCATCGTCTCATACCCATACGCCGCCTTACGAATCACTTGATGGGGAATTACGACCCTCACTGGATGCAGTCAATACCGCTTGGGGTGTTTCTGTGGCATCCTTCGTCAAAACTAATTTCACCTCTGCGACAGACATTGCCAAATTTGCTGTAAACTCTTCCGAAAACGCCACCACCAGGTTTTCCCTCCGAAGGAGCACACGTTGATCTCTATGCCTCTAAGTAAAGAAGGGACGAGCTATGGGTCGAAGAAGCTTATGACCAACAAGAGAGTGACATTACCCCCGAGGCCAGCCCACCTTCGGCTGCCCAGCGTATATTCCAGTGGAGGGATGTCACTATCCCTTCTGACACAAGTCCGACCTGTACTGACAAAGAAATGGCAGCATCAATCCTGCAGTATGTAAGCTCTTCAATTATTACCCTTGATTCCATCAACTCATGATTATATCCCAGGCGTGCCCGTGCGGTTGAAAGGGACTCCACTTTCATTGTACTACACTGTGGGAACTACGAGAGGATTGCCTTTCGTCATCGTTCTACCCGTACACTCTTCCTATCCGATCTGATTAAAGTCGGAGAGTACTCCGGTTTTGCATACGGGGCGATTCACATTGGATGGTATATTCCTATTCCCAAAGATGTTCTGGATCGGACGCGTCATGGAGAGGCTACCTAGCGAAACGACAAAACGTAAGACTATTAACTCACACGAAACTTGGAAGCGACCTAAGACAAGGGCTATTGCTGCTTTGGAACAAGCACGGAAGCTTGCTGAAGAAAACAAAAATCAAGGTGTTCATATGAAAATTGATGTTTATATCCTTGAGAAGTATTTGATAGGCTGTATATACTGAGGCTGCCCGCCGTCCATTAGCGTTGTTACGAATTCAACCTAGTCATCACTTCGGTTTGTTCAAGGACGTGGAGAGCGACACATTGGCGCTGTTTATGACCAAAGGAGGCACATCTCTTCCTCGCAGGGAAACGCGTTATGGCCCTGATGGACATAACGGCTCGTTTACAGTGTCGAAATCCGAACGGTGTGTCAAATAAAGTGGTTGTTCTGACTTACTCATAGTGTAATGTGCTATCATCCGGCAGGGCCGTTTCTATCAAGACTCTCAAATCGATTCACGCTGCGGGGGTTCGACATCGCGAGATTGGGGCGCCAATCTTGTTAACGAAGACGGCAATGTCAACATCATCGACTTCGACCGCGCCAGTTTAAAATCACAAGAGAGGATGATGCGGCATGAAATGGAGCACTTAATTTCACTGCTGAACGGCGATCATGCTGATGTTGAAGTCGAGTTTGCGTCTTGGGGCAGCTTCATGGAATCCGAACCACCATCAGTCGGTCAAAGACACAGCTGGGAGAAGTTAGACGATGATTCCGATCGGCAAGATACTGCAAAACAGGACGCGAAAGACTCGAGTTCCGCAGATGAAGAGTTAGAAGACGATGGAAATTCTCGTGATTGCAATAAGTTGTTAGTATTCGGTTGTTGAGAGGATTTCTTCCACTCTCGTCAACTTCGGTCTTTTCCTTAAGTATATCGTGGGTTTCCTGACCCAGACTTAATGTCTGTGTCTTGTCTTTGTCCTTCATTTCACCGCAATCATCTCTTCGCTTTCACTTCGCGGCTGTCATCAACTTTTTCTTAAATACAGAGCTCTACACGTACACCTTTGACCACTCCGTGAGCATTGACGTTGATTATTCTGCTCGGTCAGTGGGTTCTCGAGCGGGTCAAGGCCCCGGACGACCAGTATGAGCTTTGCATCGACTCATCCTTCTAGGCGTCCATTATCTCGAATTATGTTCTTCATGCGATACTTAACTCGATCCCTTATGTTGACCTCGGACTGTATCAAGTGGATTAATAAACAACCTTATCCTTTCGAAATTTGGGGGCCAGCAAGAATCTCTTCAAAAACTCCTCTGCTCTTATGTGCACACCTTGAATGCATGGGCCAATTCGTATCTTGGGCCATGAACGCTGCTAAATTTGATCCAAAAGTATTTTACGAGCCTCCTACACGACATTACCTGTAGGGATTTCTGTTCTAGGTCAAGAACCTTAGAACTGTCTGCCGTTGGATTCCAAATCTTTGGCGTGGATCGGACCTGCAATAAACGTGCACGATCTTCGGCATCACGAAGAGCAGCAATCATAAGCCCTGTGTGAACGTGCATATAATTCTGATATTTTTGAGTGTCAATTATACTTGATACGTGGAGGGTTTGAGTGAGCCTATCTCTTATGCAGATGATTTCTGTATTGCTTGTGTGGACGACTATCAAAGTGGTATCATGGCGTACCGGTTCTGTCCACGCCTGGAGACAGTTTTCACCTGAAAAGAGTGCCCAGAGGCTCAAATCGCGTACCTGCTATAGAAAATCCCTCGAAGCCTTTGTGAATTTCGACACCTGCTTCAGGGGACTGTGAGGCGTTTGTTGAGGTACAGAAGGAGTCCCATAGTAGGGACAAGCCTGAATGATCGTCCAATTTCTCACACTCCCTACGGCGTCGTGGTGACCGACCAACCAACCACGTGGTTCATAATCTCTGTCTAATTATCTGAGGGTCACCGTATCCTCGCTCTCGGTCACCGTATCCTCGCTCTCGGTCACCGTATCCTCGCTCTCGGTCACCGTATCCTTGCTCTCGGTCACCGTATCCTCGCTCTCGGTCGCCGTGTCTGATCCCTCTTTATCATAGATATTTCTTCGCATTTTTTGAATGTTTACTTCCTCGGGTTTCCTTGACAGCCTTCTTTGCTTCCCTTTTACTCTGATTTGCTTCAAAGATCCGTTCTCTCAACAGTATCTTTCTCTCTAGAGAATCCCTGGCCTCCCGATACGAAACACAAGGAGAGTTTCGTGCATCTCATCCCATAGGACACCAAGTATTGGCATCGTGAGGATGTTCGGCTAGACACCGCCAGGGGCTGAATTCACAAGTTGCCCAAGGAAACGTCACCTGAAGAAACCCTTCAACAGCGCTTTGTATGGGAGATATTGCGGTCTGTCTAGTGGAAAAGTTGAGGTTCTTGAACTCCCAAACTGCGAGAACTGGGAAGGAGTCGAACACCACCTGTTGGTCAGACGTTAAGGAGGAACCTTGTTCTTCAAAGATGCTGAGGAAGCCATCTGCAACTCCTTTGTTCTTAGTTGCAGACTCGGAACCTTCCTTCTTAACTGGGGCACGAAATGTCCACTGTAAACACCCTGCAGACCAGGATTTATAGCCATACGCCAAGGTCCCTGCAACAGTCGAACATGCCTTTGCGACCGTCATGCGATAGAATCTCTCCACGTCACTCACTCACACTCTCTCAATGTCTTTTGTCTTGAAGAGGGTGTACCAATGATCGGGTCCCTTTGGTGAGGGGAACTCATCCGAATCAGCAGGAAAGCATTCACCGTATTCATCTAGAGCCGCCTGAGAGACGGACGCAAGGTCATTTGGTATCTCTTCCAAAAACACGATACGCATGAGTCTGTATTCCTGCAGGAGGCGAGTGTCAAAGTCCAGAGGTGGGCGAGTATTGACGTTGTCAGTATGCGTGTCTGCACATATGAGTTCCGGGCGTTTGAAACTGAAGAATGCCCGGACATCATCCAGAGTAGTCACAACAGGAACATTGAAAGAGGATGGGGGAGGGGCAAGGTGGGGGAACGAAGGAAGTGTGACGATGGAAGGATCCCGTCGTCTCTTTTTGCCCTTGTTGTGTCCAGCGGAATTCCCGTCATTCTTGGTGATGCTTCCTTAACAATGTCATTATATTGGCCTAATTGAAAAGAGAGGACGATGGAATAGAAGACAAATCAGGCGTATTAGTAGTTGTCAAACTTAGAATTATTGGGGAGCATCGTCCGATAGTCTGAAAATAACCCGGAAACGCTCGAGCGATCATTCAAATACATCCTTAATTCCATCCTTGCATCAACCAAGAGTAAGGTCATCTGACTCTCTGCGATAACCGATACTGCTTTCGTAAGGGGATAGTGTGAATCGAAATCCGGACTAGTATGTAGCCTTTATTTTTGAAGATACAAAAAAAACGCACAGCTCAGATGTAACCATGTAAACAGTGGGCAAGTAGGCTTTTGTTTGGTGACGGTATGCCTTGGTTCGATCAATTTCTCTCGAGAAGAGACGCTGTTCAACCTGTTCTGAGTCAGTATGCAACAGTCGGTGTTTCGTTCGTGTTTAGTGTTGAGGCGAGTGAGTACCTTCGCACAACTTCTGTCAGTGTTAGATGTTCGAGACATCGGAATGTTTTGACTGTAATGTATTAAGTAGAGGGGCATTCCAGTAAAATATTATATAGCCTGAAAAGAAAGTAAACCATTAGCAGCCATTGACGTACGAGACGGTAGTACACTCACTTTTGGCGCCAAACTGACGATCTTACCCCATCCCTTCATCCGTAGATCTGCACTCACAATACCACCTATCCGTGTCCCCAGCATCTCTTTTTTGTTATTCAAAAGCACGGCGGCGTTGTCATCGAAGCGAATCATGCGCCCGTCGGGTCTACGTACGGCCTTTTTTGTACGAACAATGACGGCACGTCGTACGTCGCCTCTGCGAACCTTGACGGCAGTCACAGAGGCCTGAGCAGCAGAAGACACAGGTCTTGCGCGCTTGACGACGCAGACAATCTCGTCGCCGACGGACCCCCAACCGTTGTTTACTTTTTGCTTGAGAACATTGACGCACTCGACCAAGAGGGCGCCAGAGTTATCTATGCACTACTTCCAGTTAGAAAAAAACTGATAAAAGGGTCTCTAGGACATACGTTAAGGGTGGACTTAAGCCCAATCATGGCTTAGCGTGGTGGACGTCGGCGTGAAAAGTGGAGCGGAGTATTTCCCACGAGTACTAAACCCCGCGTTCTGTCTCTCCTCTTTCCATCTCCTCGTCATCGTGCATTATAGCAATCATGGTCCTCTCGCGCCGTGGAAGTGGTAGCATTACACTCGCGTCGGGCCAGACGCTGGCCCTGCATCACAGAACACAGGATGAGGAGGATCTGCCGCATGCGACCAAAAAGTAGGCCTCGTTGACGCGGGCGGGATCTACGTTCTGTGGCATATCTAATGGTCTTGATCTCATCTAGGACAATGGCAGATCACCTTAGGAAGTATGAGAGCATGTATGTCGCGCGATATCTCGACAATATATCTACTGATGCGTTGGGACACACTTCAGTTTCACGCTTACCCCTCAACGCATGCGTATGATCGTTGAGGCATTCAAAGAAACCCTCGAACTTGGCCTTGAAAAACCAAAACAAGTTGTGGTATGTACACTGTAGTTCCAAATCATATCTTCTTTCATTTTCTGGATCATTGTTTTATGATACATGTGATTCGTCATTGGCTGAGCTGATTTTGTGCATCCTCGCTCTCGAACGCCCCTTTTGACATTATGTTGGGACCTCCTTTCATATGCGATGACATTTTCAGTGAACATAGCGTGTCATCTATTTTTTAGTCTACTTTCGCTGATAGTTATATAATCTCATCGCACTCGCGCTGATAATGAAGTGCGCCACAGCCCATGATCCCGACTTACGTGTTTGGATTTCCCACAGGCGAAGAAGTAGGTGACTATCTCGCTGTGGACCTCGGTACGTCCTTCACGCCACGCTGGTCGGCATCTATCGTCTCATAGATCATATCATACGGCGTCATATAATCCGCTTAACGCTCCCAGGTGGCACAAATCTCCGTGTGTGCCTCGTGTCTGTGCAAGGCGAGGGCAAGTTCGAGATCACGCAGACCAAGTACCGCCTTACTGAGGAGCAGAAACACGACGACGGTCAAAAACTTTTTGATTTTTGCGCTGAGTGCCTGAAGACGTTTGTTGATACGAATCTTGTTGAGGAGGAAGGCGGATTAAATCTCAAACCCGGAGAGACGCTTCCGCTGGGATTCACAGTAAGCAATTGTTTATATAAAAGGGATCCAAATCAACATCAACTATGTTGGATAGTTCTCTTATCCTTGCACGTGAGTATCAGTATACCTACATTGGCTAAGGCTTGATAAGCCCGTCCCAGACAAGAGAAAATTGACCACGGAGTGCTAATCCGTTGGACGAAGGGCTTTGGTGCGGCGAATACGGAGGGTCAAGATGTGGCCGAGATGTTCCGTAAATCGCTTGCGAAATACGTGCGTCGATAACTGCCTCTTGTGGGACAGCCATCACAATTTGGGATCACAGGAGCTGCCGGTGACAATGACGGCGTTGATCAACGACACGACAGGGACACTTATTGCCTCGCATTACGTCAACCCCAAAACGAAGATCGCATGTATTTTCGGCACTGGCTGTAATGCTGCATACATGGAACATGTCAAGGATATTCCAAAGATCAAGAATCTCGCCATCGACGACAGTGCCGACATGGCAATCAATTGCGAATGGGTTCGTGTTTTTGCTGTCTCCTTGTTCCTTCCAATCGACTTTTCTACGGACAGGGCGCCTTTGATTCGTTTGAGCACGAACACCTTCCCAGAACCAAGTACGATATCACCGTTGATGAATCGTCCAACAAGCCAGGAGAGCAGGCATTCGAGGTAACCCCTCACATATCCCTCTACTTCGGTTGACCAACCGAACGAACAGAAACTCATTTCAGGTCGGTACCTTGGTGAGATCATGCGACTCGTTATTTGCGAGCTCATTGATGAGGGTGTGCTGTTCCTTGGCCAAAACACGTACAAGCTCGAGAGCCCCTACGTCTTTGAGACTGCCTTCTTGTCTCTCATGGAAAGGTACTCTCCTTGTCATTGCACTTGATATAATATCCACAACTTCCTTTCAGTGACCCCACTGACGAGCTCCTCATGATTATCGGCATTTTCTCCCACTTCTTTGCTGTGGAAACGACACTCGCGGAGCGTCAGTTCTTCCGTGCTCTCGCGATGCTCATAGGACGCCGTGCTGCACGGTTAAGTGCGTGCGGTATTGCCGCCATTGTCAGTAAGATGGGGTATTTGGATGATGGATGCTTGGTAGGAGCGGATGGGTCATTGTACAACGTGCGTTTGTTTCTCAGGGGGTTGTGTGACGTTTGATCGCTGACATTGTCCGTGATCCTTGCTCAGAAATACCCTGGATTTGCGGAACGGATACACGAGGGACTTGTAGATATTTTCGGAGAGAAGGGAAGGTGTGTTTTCACCTCAATAAACTTTCTTCAAAGTATTCGCTGATCATCACCAACGCCTCTGCTTTAGGGGTATCATGACATGCCATGCTGAGGATGGGAGTGGAGTTGGAAGCGCGATCATCGCTGGTGCGTTGCTCAGACTGGCTCTTCTTTGCTTACATGACACATTTTTCGAAGCTATGACGAAAGCGAGAAAGGATAGTGGGCTATATCTTGACGTCTAGATCTTTCTTGAAAACTAAATGAGTACCAAAGACCTGAGACAAAAGACGACAAGGATAAATGCCCGCTCTTCCATTACTGAGTAATCAAACTGTTGTACGATCTTACCCTATATGTTGTTTTACGACACTTGGCTTATCCCTTCTCTGATTATATGTGTTTTTTTGTATTACTGCTAGTCTTTTGTCACACATCGCTTGTTCGCCGATACGTAGAACATCTCGAACAAGGTGAAATTTTTGAACCGGAAGGAAGTGAGCTTCGCTTTGATGGCATCCCTGAGATTGTTAAATACTCTCTTAGAAAGTATAGGGCACATGGTGTAGTTGGTTA
Source organism: Termitomyces sp. T123_Mx157 (assembly GCA_018849495.1). Lineage (NCBI taxonomy): Eukaryota > Fungi > Basidiomycota > Agaricomycetes > Agaricales > Lyophyllaceae > Termitomyces > Termitomyces sp. T123_Mx157. The sequence continues at coordinate 28,748 of JABFYK010058275.1, read as the reverse complement.
TCACGCCCGCTGAGCATTTGGCTATACATGTGGGCGGTGCCCAGTTCAATTTCGGGTGTCCAATTCTTTCGTATTCAATACATTATTGTTATCATTTTTTATTTAACCAAGAAGCACTACTGGCTGGAAAAAAATCAGCCATCCTCTTTATAACACATCGAGTTGTATGATTTCCTAGCCATGATGATTCGCTCTGTTCCCACATTTCTGAAGTGCACATGCACTAACTGGCGGTCTGAATGTTCCTAGATTCCACTGCAACATTGAAAACTATGCCTACCGCGTCCCTGCACAAGTTGACCACAAAACAACTCCAATTCTATTAACCACGTAGGACACAAGTTAAGTCCGACAATGTCGGTAGAAGATCTTGGTTCCAAGCTACTGCTCGATCTCTCTCCATGTGTGTACATGATCTATTTTTCTCCGGTGACCTCGAGCTTCGATCGCGCGAGGGGCGCACTCGCCACGGATCACTCGATTCCCCTCAAAGCTGTGTACCGACGGATCAACGACGAGGCTGATACCGTCTTGCAACCCATACCATATAAGTACATCATAGAAATATAGACTGCTCTTCCAGATGCACGACGGCGCCACCTGTCCCGTTTTTCCCGCACTTCTCTGACACATGGTAACCTTTCAAGCTTTCAAGTTTTAGATTCAAAGTTGGATAAGTAATTTCCCCCTTGATCCACTTGTCTGAGCCTGAACAAGAAAGAAAATCGGGTTGACCGTGGGAAGATTTTTGTTTGACGGTGAAGTACTGTGATCAAAAATTGGTACTAGTAGCGGCGCTGGACCCGAGTTCGGCTGGACATTATGCTAGCACTTGATTCAAGAGTTTCCATCTGTAAGATATGGATCTTTACGTTTGATCAGTGGATCCTTGATCACACTACGCCACATTTTCTTTTGGTAACACCCTCGACATATTCTCGCCAACATTTGTCTATCCTCAACTAAAGTATTCCAAGTCCTTATATCCGTGCTATTACAAACAAATCAGAAAGCCGCCTGAACGAGAACGACCTCTTCCCTCCAACACTCCTTGGCCTCTTTCCCATTTTCGTCATAACAACAATCCTTCTCACACGAAAACACCATACTCGTCCCCCAATCCATCCCCCACTCATCTGATACGCCACCCTTGAGCACACGCTCTACTGCCTTTCGACGTTCCTCATCCGTCGCTTGTTGCCCAGCATCACGTGGGCGCCTAAGAACGTTGATGAGGTTCGGCATGAGCTGGCATTCGAAGACACGTTTGCCGTGGCACGCTGGGCACGCCTGGATATTAGTAGGAAAGTACGTGCGTTTGGGAGTGTTCACGACGGTGAAAGCCCCTTTAGTAACGGGAATGGTGGGTGCCGGCGGGGAGGGGAAGAGCGAGGAAAAGATTTTGTCGGAGGAGAAGGGTAATGGTGTGCCGTTTAGCTCGTATCTGACCCGATCGATGAGTGGGGGGAACCTGAATAATACGGAAAGACTAACCGAACACACTGTTCACCTTCATAAGCAACACGTCTGGTGAACCGTTCAAAGACATGATCCATCTCAAGGGAATCTTCATATGGCTCAGATGCCCATGAGATATCTTTCTCTTTGCCGCCCTTGCTATCTTCATCATCCAGGCGATCAGTGATCTGGGTTCCCGGCACCTTCGAATTTGGTTGCGGGGGGAGATATTCAGATACTGTTGATAGATAGAACGGTGGATAGGAGGGTGCGGCTTTCCACGGCGAATCAGTCACGGTCACGGACGCCATCGCCGTAAGAAGCTCATCTTCGGATGGTGATCCATCGTCATTCACCTCGTCGTTTTCGTTGTCACATTCGTCATTTTCGTCAGGTTTAGCCTCTGCAGAACCTCTTAGCGGAGGAGAGGTATCCCCGAATATCTGGGTTCCAATTCCAAACGTGTTTGTTGCTGGTGGAGCGCTCATCTATCACGAGAATGAGCAGAGATCTCCGTTTATACTCATTACGCTACACACTGAAAATGGATTCTTCTTGAGCGCGTGTTTCTGCTGTTCGGCGAATGCCTTGGCCCGGACTTTTGCCTCCTCGGCAGCACGCTTTTTGGCAAGTTTGATTTTGAGCTTCGCTGCGTACTTTTCGTTTCGTCGTAAACCCCTCCACGCTCGCACACTGATATAGATACAATGACAACGTACATGAAAGCGACGTAATGAGTACGATTGGGGAAAAATGGCCGGCAGCTTGGCCTCACCTGCCAGATTTTCCCTGACACGACGGTTTAGCACAACCCCAAACATAGAGGGCGCGGTCCATGGGACTTTCTTCGAACGGACACCACATCTGTACGAGAAGCTCGCAGGGATTTGAACACACTTGGCACTGGGACGAAGAGAAAGGGGGTTCACGCGAAGGAAGAAAAGCCTTTTGCGAAAGCGAATAAGCATGGATATTCAATATCGAAGTACATTGGCGAGACAGCTCATACAGGATGCCCTCCAATACGAGAAACGGCAGCGTCACTGATATCTGTATCTGACTGCACGAGGCCGTCCGGGACACCCAGTAAAACAGATGTTTCAACGTCCGAGCCCACGTCTTCATCTGAGTCTGACCAGTCGTCTTCATGAGCTGGTGACATTGCACCTACAAAAGAAGCAAGAGATCAGAATGAATCCATGACAGACACATAGATAGATGAGATCAGAAAAGCATGAATGGTATAAATTTGAAGGACTCGTCACGTTCGAGTGCGACAGAGAAACTCTGCAACACCGAGTTCAGACTCGTCATCTAGAGTCATCAAACAGGGTGAAAGAGGAAGAGTAGCTGACCTTGGCTGTGTTGAATGAAGGAAAGGAGACAGCGGCGTTGGAATTTTTTAAAGGCGGGGGCCAAACAGACGCAAGCAAACGACTACCCGATATAGAAAGCGAAGGCTTCTTAGGAGAGCGAGGCCTTAACGGAGGATCATCTTAGCCGAAGCCTCTCCACCACTTTTCCTGTCACCACCATCATCCCCGTTGATGTCCTCGACCCCGTATCCCACAGAAGTCCCTACTCTTCCTATCAGACATAAGCGTCGCGGTGTTGCTCTCTCATGTGCCGAATGCAGGAGGTATGTCCACCCAAGTCCACTCCTTACGGGACTCACTCGCTGCATCCAATTCTAGGCTCAAACTCAAGTTCGCCCATCTCTAAAGCGTTACAATTGTACATTCACATCATTATCTTGATAGATGCAGCCGCAACTTCCCATGCACGTATGTCGTTATCACCCGTTATTCTTGTGCGTAGTAAATATTCATTTTTGGTGCGTAGTAACTGCGTTAAGAAGGGCTGTTCCGCAATTTGCCCGGAAGGTATGCACGCACAGCTTCAGTTTCCTTCGCGATACGCCATCCTCATGCGTGGATAGGTTCACTCACAACTGGCAAGGGAAATCGGCGAGTGCTCTACGGCCCCCCACTTTACCTCGGCGCTGATGTCGTACTTCAGCTTCGTATTAGCAAACACCGAAGTTCTCCATGAGAAGATAAATCAGTTATCAAATCGCGTTCGGTCATTAGAAGATGCCCTTGCCCACTCACACGCGTTGCACTCTACTTTTACACATCCGTTATTGACTGAAGAACTTCTTCAAATCAAGCGTCCTTTGGAGCGCGAGCGTCTTGATCTTCCCAATGGGAAGGACGAGAAGGGCGACCTGAATGACAACATCGACTCAATGGGTTCTCTGTAGGTTACCGGTACATCACGGCTGTCCATCAGCGCTCACGTATGTATTTGGTATTCTTGTTCTTTCGTATTAGATCAATTTCTCATGGCGGTCGTTCAACCTTTTTTGGTCAAACTGCGAATTCTTGGGTGCGTGCTTAACTTGACGCTCAAATTACTTCAGATTCAGGACTAGAATGAACCTACAGTATCTTCTTCAAGTATGCTTTTGTCTGATATCCATTCTTCGTGTTCTTATGTGTATCTAGAACGAGGAGGGCTACGAAGAATCAGAAGATAGTTCAGGCCATGATTCACCTCAGCCAACTGACCTCCCATGGCTCAGCTTTGCATTCCCGTTCTCTCCATCAACGATTAAAACAGCAGCAACCCTACGGGGATCTATTGTCGGCTTCTTACCACGGCCAAACATCGCAAGAAGAGTCTGTGATACATATTTCCGGCACGCAGCCTGGATGTTCGTCATGTGCTCCGGTCAGTTATGGTTTTCCATCTCACACGTTTTCCCCAGGTATACGCCGATACCAGAGAACGACTTCTTCGAGAGCGTCTTTCGGCCGACCTATGACCAGGATGGCGCCTTCCAGTCATCTGTCAGTGCTCATAGTCTGGCTATCCTTTTCATGGTTTTAGCCATTGGCACATTGATGGATCTTGATCGGCCAGCTCACAATCCCGAGTCCATGCAATACTACCAATTGGCACGCGCGGCAATAGCCTTAGACCCCATACTAGAAGAGCAAACGATTCCCGGCATTCAGGCGCTAGTAAATCTCGATATTGGTTGTCTAGTAATTTTGAACTTTCTGATAATTTCTCCATTCCAGCTCCTGATATGTCACTTCATGTTCTTATCGGATATGGGTGGCCCAAGGTGGGTTATCATGGGAATGATTGTCAAAATGGCACAAAGCGTCAGTAAATTTGAATTTCTGATTGCTTACGCAGTCTGCTGACCATTCTTTGTCTTCGGATTTCAGATCGGACTTCGTAAGCGCCTCTTATTTTCCCCAATAGGCCGGTTCCGTACAGGGGGCTGATATATCATGGCTTACAGATCGTGACAGTGGCAAGTGGAAGCTCGATTCAGCCGAGACTCAGAAACGACGTGAGCTATTTTACGAGCTGTTGACGTACGACTCGTGGCAGGTAAGGCGTCGAGTCTTGAATGGAAGAAGCTCTTTTAAATTGTGTAAAATGCAGAGTCTGACATTTGGGCGCCCACCATCATTATCAGCTGTTCACATTGACAGCAAACTTCCCCACGAAACGACCAAAAATGCAAATGGAGAAGTGGAGATGAGTTGTGAGTCTTTCTTCTTGGAAGATCGACGAAAAAGCGAATTAGAATTCACACTTTTGATCAATGAACAGTCGCGGCGTGGAAACACAGATTTTCATCTCAATGCCTTAGTGTTGTACATGACCAGGCATTCGGCGCCCGACCGCCCAATTACAAAGCTATTCAGGATCTTGACAAGAGGGTGCGCCAATGGTATGTTCCACCAAGCCTTCAGGTCCCCGGATTTGGTGGAGCCAAGTCAGGCATTGAGCTGGAGCAACCAAGTATTGAGCTCACATTCCAACGTTATATCGCGTTTGCAATCAAAGAAATGTGTAATTGTCTGGAATTCTATCCTCAGTTCGATCATTGACTTCTTATTCCAGCTTTGTTTTACATGCACAGAGGGTATTTCGCGCAAGCAATGGAGGATAGCCCCGTGGACCCTATGGGAAGCAAATACTCGCCTTCGGTGCTAGCCGCTTATACGAGTGCATGTTCCTTCGTCGGCTTGATCGAGAGCCTGTTCAAACAGTATCCGGTTCTGACGGAGCGGATGTGGTTCCTTTTCACACATGTGTTTTCGTGCGCGGTACGTTATGACATTAGGTTAAGTTCTTTGATGGTTAAATTCTGCCCGCAAAGATCGTGCTCGGGTCTATTGCTGTCAAATCTAAGATGCAAATAGCACCGTCTGCCTCGTCCCACCTGGACTCAGCATACAACCTGTTCAGTCAGGTTACAAACCGCTCTCGCACATACAAAATACTAGTATGTTCTGAAAGACTGTTCCTCACACTCCTTTGACAATCTTGTTTAGCCAATCCTTCAGAAACTCCGGGAACGAGCTCATGCAACTTTGACAAATTCTCCACAGCAGAACCAGAGTGTGATCAGACTCTCGTTCTTTAGCCCTACTATCAAGAGTGAAACTGAGGAATTGACTACGCTCGGGGGCATGACAAGGTTGGTTCCGCGCAAGTCACCGTCATCACCTTCATACAGTGGGTCGAGCCCTACCTCTCAGCCCGCCTCGCCGCCCCCTCTCCCCTCCCCTCAGGACAGCCTTCGCTTCGAACCTGTGAACTCTGCTCCATGGCAACCTTACAGCCCGATGCATCAGTCAGGGTACGTTGACATGTCCCCTTCATATCCAATGCAACAAGACATGCCATACACTGGCTTGTATGGCAGTCAACAAAGTCCGATGGAACCTATTCATGATTACTATGGATATTCCCAGCCTGGTTACCACAACATGCATATGCTGTCTCCAGCGCAAGAAGATACCCCACATCAGCACTATATGCAACCTGCCGAATCGTGGCACAATTTCATGTCGCAGTACAGCAAGCCTTGAGCTGGGTTTCAACATCTTATGGTACCGGATATGGCGTGTTTTGTATACCTATATTCTCTTTGGACTAAGTAATGAAGCTTTATACCTTGTACTTGTAGCGATATACCTAGCTATAGCCTATTTTACACATCATGTATTGTCGATATCTTATTTGTTCTCGTTAGGCCGAAATTCATATTGTTCATTTGCCGCCTTCGACAACTCGAATTCAAGCAACCAACGTTCGTTCCTTTGAGCTTCGTTTCTTTCCTTATTCTTCATCGAGGACGGTAGCATGCCCGTGCCAGATGCTCGCACTCGCAACAAGATCAGTTTGAATCCCACCACTGTCCTTTCCACGTCGTACGTGTCCGTCCTTCGGAACCTATGTCTGTACCCAACTAATCAGCCTCCACTATCTGTTACATGTACATCCCCGAACAGAATTTCGAGCAAACACATTCCGAATATCCTACTATCAAATGTCCTCGTTGCATTTTCAATATTTGCCGCAAAAGAATGGCTGTTGGATCTCGACGTGGGCGTGTTCTGGGTTGTGATGCGTGTGCTGGCGTGCGGAGGTTTGGGTGTTCTAGTCTGGGAAGGACTTACGGGGCAAATGGCCAAGCGCAAGACTATTGAGGTGCGCCGCTGTGCTGGCATTCCGGACGTACTGACAGTGCTTGGTAGTGGTCGGTGCTGGGCATGGCGTCGCTTCTGATGTTCGTAAAGTATGCAGCGTTATTCACTGCCCTGTTCCGACTTTCTTCGAAGCGGCAAGTACGGTTGAAGATGGTCCACAACATGAAGGTTGACATTCTATGTACAGAGTCATCCTTTTTACTCATTTTTCGGCTTTGTGGACGAGTACTTTGTTGAGGATGACTTCGGTATGTTCAATACAGTCTGTATGTTTACTGATTCCAACGAAAGTTTATCATACAGGCTCGCAAATCTCTCTTCATTGTCCTGGCCTTGTCAATTTCAATTTTGACAGACACGCGCCTATTCTCCACAAATTCTGTCCACGTTTTGACCGGATATGGCGCACTCACAATACATGCTCTCTCAACCAGCGCCTTGGAAAGCACACTTGGAATTCTGTCTCCTTCGTTAGGTTCCACCTTCACTATCGCTCTGACAACTCTCGGCGCGTCGGTTTTTGCCCTTCCTTTCTACCTATTTAGATTGGTACTCGTATGTTCCCCCCCGGTGAAATCAATACCGGTTACATCACTGACGTTCTATATCCAACTAGCTCGATTTTCCAATTGATCCCGTGTTGCCCCTCATGTCTCTCGCTTCGATACCACTTATAGCATATGCATTGCTCTTCTTCGCCCCTATTACATCCCGCTCATTGGCTCACTTATCGTATGGCCCACAGTATTTCAAATTGTCCTACCCCACTATTGCTGGCATTTCTGCAATACTTGGTGTCTTGGCATTCACTCAGTCTCCATCATGGAGTGACCTCTCTGTGGCCGTATGCCTATATTCAGGTTTGTATATTTCTTACGTAGTCCTCGTCTCCTCGAAACCGATCAGTCATTTCAGGGATGTTTCCCGAGAATACAGATGCCTTTGCTACGCCACCTCGGACACCTACCGCCCGCCTGCTTAAGGCATACCTCAAGACTATCCTTTCGAATCGAGAATCCAGAAAGATATTTTATTTCCTGTGTTTAAACATGTGTTATATGATGATTCAGATGCTCTATGGCGTGTGGACCAATAGCTTGGGTCTCATTTCCGATGGTACATTTCCATTCGTCTGTAATTGTTTTTTCGCTTGCTGACTTTTCAATCAAGCAATTCACATGGCCTTCGACTGTATGGCCATTGGAGTCGGGCTTTTCGCATCAGTAATGGCGACATGGGAACCTAATGAACGCTTCACATATGGGTATGTAATGCTGAGACATCCAAGACCACTTTTTTCGATTGATCACTGCCCTCAGCTATGGGCGTATCGAGACATTATCTGGTTTTGCGAACGGAATCTTCCTAATTCTCATATCTATTTTCATCGTTTTCGAAGCTATTCAACGCATGTGTGTATCCATGTATTGTCGTGAGAGTACTCCATTAAGCGCATTTCAGCTTGGATCCGCCTGAAATGAATACGAGCCAGCTGCTTCTTGTCAGTAGTGTGGGCTTAGGGGTCAATCTTTTCGGTATGTTTGCCATGGGCGGCCATCATCATCACGTAAGTTTTAGCCATCATCTTCCCCCCCGTACAATCATCCGAGCTATACTAGGGTGGCCACTCACATTCTCACGGACATGGACACTCTCATGCTTCTGACGATAAACATTTGCGAGTTGCACAGGCTACTCCCGTGCACTCGCACTCGCATTCACATGATCACGCTCTGGATCACTCTCACTCGCATTCTCCTCCTCCATCGGCACCACCAGTACTCTCCCGCCCGCGAGCGCAGTCTCACCATGCGCATTCCCACTCTCATTCCTACTTTTTGTCTTCATCACCCATATCCGAGCATGATCGTGCCCATTCGCACTCGCACTCGCACTCGCACGCACGCTCTCATTCCCAGGTCGAGCGTTCACATTCTCAGGTCGAGCGTTCCCATTCTCTTCCTCTGCCTGAGTCTCATTCCCATTCTCATTCTCACTCACAAAACAAGCCTCGTTCACAATCACATATTCCTCCTGCCCTCGATTTGACGGATAGCGACGGAAATACTGCGTCAATCAATGGGCACACTCCTTGCCCGTCAATCCAGATACACTCTGCCCCTGAATCAGAGATGAGCGACGATCTAGTCCTCTCTCCACTTTCTGCAGGTATTACTCCTAGCTACAAATTTGGTTTCGGCCATGATGAGCACCTCGCGACCCATCACAATACTGGGCACACACACTCATCAGCGCATGAGGGCCATAGTGACAACATGCGAGGGGTATTCCTCCATGTTATGGCAGTAAGTTACTTTGCGAACGCACATTTTCGACTCTGAACACGGTCGCAGGACACACTTGGCTCTGTTGGTGTGATCATATCGACGCTCCTGATACAGTTCTACGGTTGGACTGGATTCGATCCAATCGCCTCACTATTCATCGCAATACTAATCGCGGCCAGCGTCATTCCTCTGGTGTTGGACACAGGGAAAATTTTGGCCCTAGATTTATCAACTAAAGACACCGCAGTTCATCAAGCGCTTGCGCAGGTTAGTGTGACCAAGCTCTTCCACCTCCTGTCGTTAAACACTCAGTACAATAGCTTTCGTCCATCCAAGGTATCGCATCCTACTCGGAACCGCGATTTTGGCCGAAAGACGCATCAACCATAATCGGCTCCATACATATACAGCTTGCTCCATCTGCCTCATCGTTCGATCCCGGTGGACCCCATTCTAGCCAACGGACAACATATACCAGATTAGATCGGGTGACTGAACGAGTTGATGCCTTATTGCGGCAAAAGATATCTGGACTCGAAGAGCTTACGATACAAGTAGAGGAATCAAAACAATAACAACACCTTGTACTATTGAATATATATCATTATTCGTTTCTTCCCGTTATAAGAGTAATCATAAGATCTAGTATAGCAGCTCTTTTTTCACGGTCGTTACAGTGTTCTAAACCCGCTACGTAGGCCCAGCTCCTGTACATGTCCGAAATCTTCGCAGAAGTATATCGAACGACAAGATAAGTCGTGTGTTTCAAAGCAGCGATACCATCAAATTTGTTCATATTAGTGGAGACTTTGACCAGCTGCTTGATACGTTATACATAGGTACTCACCGATAGGTCGTAAAGTGGTAGAGATTTGGTAGGAAATTAGAGGATGGACTCTGGCGGAACTCGCCCCCCAATGTCTCCATCGGACCGCCACCTGTGCGACTTGGGCCATATTACTCACAGCGGATGTCTCATTCCATGCATTAGGTTCAATAGCATGACATTACCTCTCTAGCAATAATCATTCAATGTATTTCTCCTATATACGCTGGGGATTTATCCTATGTCATGTTATACCATACGTATCAGTGTAATGGGCAGTGTGGCGCACATTCTGTCGAGGCCCATGACCTGGACCAACCCATGTGTGCGCAAGTGTTTATCAGATGGAAAATACCTTATCCTAAGCTTTGAGCAAGGGCATCAGCGTGAAAAGGCTGATACCCTTTATTAATATCGGCATGTTGGTGATTCGATTTACTGACCGAAAGACCGGCCGGCAAAAATGAGATCTCTTGTTGGGCAGTAAACTTCTGTTAACAGCTTGAGTAGCAAATACAGTACGCATGCAGAGTAGATATTTAAAATTACAAGTAGAGCAGTACGTTGAAATATATCACGCGCATACGAGAGATAACAAGACAACAAGACCAAACTCGAGGCAACAAGACCAAAAAAATATACGGAGTCGAAAGTGACGAAAACGCAGATGGGCGCGATACTAGATCTACATCGCAAAATCGGCCACAAAGTCATTCCAGGTAGACTGCATGTTTTCTATAGGCGAACCTGAGGAACGACGTTGGTTAGAAGGGGCAGGATGTGCATCAAGCATGGGTGTATCTCCATAGCTGTTAACTCCATTGACGTGACCGGCTCCGTTTGCCAAATTCGTGCCATAGTCATAAACAGGGAAGTACTGGGGAAGGGCATGTGTAGGTACCGGTACTCCTTGACGCATATTCCCCATGGATGCACTGTGATGCTGTGTATGGTGTGGAGAGTATTGGTGTGTCGGTGAGGCCTGCGGATATTGTTGGGAATGTGAAGCATACACCTCCGATTCCGTCTGGAATGTAGGCGAAGTAACTACTGTCGACATCCCATATGCGGAGACAGGTGACACATCGTCAGAGTATGCACTTTGGCTGTGACTACCGTTCGAACCAGTCGAGTCATGCCGAGACATTGAGTGTGAAGGGCTCCCTTGCTGAGGCTCTTGAGGAGTGAATGAGATCAAATAGTCTAGGATGCTCGGGTGAACCTGACGTCCAATATTGATGGGAACGACAGGCTTCTGGGATGTGGGCGACCGATCTAGAAGAGTCGGCGATGATGGTTCCTTCTTCGCAACCAAACGTGTTCTGCCACCCAAGATTGACAACTCGTCGTCATTCGTGGGGGTATTGGGTTCAATCGGCGAGAGGCCATATTTAGATATTGGAGAGCCTCGTCCTTTCCTATACTCATCTAGGCTATAGTGTGCCTTCTCTCGCAGATTAAGCATAATGTCCTATAAGCCAACGTTAGATTTGTCGGTCCGACGACCCTTGGGACTCCGGGAAAGAAACGACTTACCAAGACTTTCTGAGCCCGGAATCCCCGCGCAGCCTTCGAAAATAGCTCACAAGCCGAGTCGAGTTGGACAAGAGCCGAAGGCGCTAAGCTCATAGAAGGACACCGGGTCACGATGGACCCCAAGACGATCTGTCAGGTGTTGGTTGAGTGACGTTTCGTAGATTACAAAGATTTCCAACTTACGGCACAAGAAAACATATGAGTCCACAAGAACCATATTCTCTCGCTAAGTTCTTTCAATTGAGTGTGAAGATTCCGCATCAACGCCACCAACGACCCTGCACTGCGGTACGCCGCAATGACAGAAGTTCCATAGGGACTCCCAAGTGGGTCCTTGGGGTGGTCACTAATCGCGCGTGCGAAAAAGCTCCTGTGTAAATATAGCAAATCTGTACATGTATTGTCAGTGTCAGCATCGCAGGCATTTGACATCTAAGGCGCACTCATTTCCCTGATGGCCAATACAATATGCCTTTGAAGTGTTAACATGACAGTCTCGGGGAAGCCACCGGGCCGTGGCTCTGAGCTGCCGAAACCAGCAACTTGAAGCACAGGAGGCACTGGGAAGGCCCGCATCTTCCGATCAAGCTGCAGGACAGTAGCATACGTCGGCATCTTTGCGCCGAACGCTTGGTCATGGAAGAGGTTCATGCATTCTGAAGTGAACCGATGCTTCCATGCGTGATCTGACGCAGAATGTCAGTCAGTTCTTAATTGGAAGTCAATTGTAAAAGGTGAAAAGACACTCACAACTTTTATCGTCTGAAGGATCACCAGGGAAAGGAAGTTTGGAGTCCACATGGGCCAAAGAAAACGAAGGCGGACGGCCGAAGGTGAGGGACTGCCATGAGTCATAGGTAAATATCTCCCAGAATAATTCGCGTCGGTGCTGAGTCTCCAAGGAATCAACCTTCCATCGTCCACTATCCCGATCTAAACGATTTGACATTAATGGAGAAGAAAGGGGGGTAAATGCGCGTTTTCACTCACGCAAGCCGATCTACCGACCATGATCTCAGTGTATGGACGGTGTCAAGTACCTAAACAACTCACGCTCTGACCCACTTTGATTGCAATTCCCATGATAGTCCACCGAGCACCAGAGTTGGTACCGTGACGATCAGCCAAAAACATGTAGAACGTCATGAGGAACTAGGGGAATATCAGGACACTATTGGTTTCATGTGACCTCCCAACAAACTCACCAGAGCCTGCACCGCATGAATAGTTGGCTCATCGAAAATAGAATCTGAGAACAGAGCTGCCCGAGCAAGTTGATGATATCGCTCAGCCTCCATATTGTACGCTGGGAGTCCGGTATCCACAAGACAGCCAATTGCCAACACCATGAAGAGGAGAGAAAGCCGATGCGCAACTTGAGTATCATTGGGCTGTGTACCAGAGTGATAGAATTGTGAGTAGATATGGGTATCAAAGGCCTCTTGCGATATGGGGTTGTACCTGCATCAGAATCAGGTGTGGAGCCGGTATATCATATGGTCAGCTTACATCCATGCTGCATGGTTGTAATACGTTTGGCGAAGTTCAAGAGCTCTATCAGCAGGTGGAAGGTACCAGCAGAGGGCTTGTGTGTTGATGCGTTCACTCTCAGTAAAAGGGGTTGATGAAGCAATCGGTAATGCAGAAGCTTTTTTAAGGATATCCTGGGGGAGAACATTACGAAGGGCTGTGGAAAGATTATCATTTTCATTTTCATCCTCTTCTGAATTCTCATTCTAGAAGACGTCAATTAGACCCAAGCAAACCGCCTGAAGACTGACAAACCTGAAGGAAGTACTAAACCGGACGACTCAGCTCATCCTGCCGGAACATTTCCAATGAGCTAACTCACCCATGAGTTGGCTTGTGTTCCGTAATATTTTGTACGCCCTGATATGCTTATTGATAGCGTTCCAAAGGCATCGACAACATCTGGATTCTGCTCCTCCTCTTTCACTGCATGGGCACTCTGGTTTCTCATGGTAGCCGGCTCGCGTTGTAGTGGAGCTTTTATACGCAAAAGCTCTTCAGTCAACAACGGATGTACTTCTGTTGGCGACAACTGAGAATGGGCAATCCGTAGCCCGTCTTCTAGTTGCCGAACGCGGTTCGCTAACTCAGATATTTTCTCGTGTAACTCTTGCGTTGAGGCAAGAACAAAGCTGTAAACAAGTGTAGTCAGATAATTCCAAGTTGTCCAGAGTATACAACAACTACCGATTCCCTTGTCCAGTCGTGAGAGAACCCTGTAGAATCTCTAGTAAGCACACAATGAGCCACGAATTATGAACTCTACGCACGTCAGGGCAGATGGCACCGCAGCCTCGCTTAACACATGAGCCACAAGGGATAGTTCTATCGCATCGCAGTTTAAGTCTAATACGGTATGGTCAAATTAATCCGATCTCTCCAGAGACACACCCTACTTACCGACGGCACTCAGCACAACTGAGACGAGTTGCTCCCTTTCGTCTTTTCTTGATAGATACAGAAGCACCAGCAGGGGCGATCAAAGATTTCTGTGCAGAGGAGGACATGGGAGATGGTGAGGGAAGAAGATTGTTGAAAGCCTAGACTTATGGACTTGCCTGTAAAGAGACAGCCGCGGTCAGGCTCTTCGGAGATTCCCGAAATCCCGATATACTTCCGTTTAGACGGTGGCTGTGCACCACACCGTCGGTTTCTTCCAAGGCTGACGCGCCTCGACATCCCTCTTTTGGAAGGTTGAGATATATCATTCCCTGTCCGTAACAAATCAGTCATGGCGCTGTAGATTGGGTTGGAGCGCCTGCCCTGTGTAAGGGCGCTTTCCCTTGGCGGCGAACGTGTTGACACTACTTATCCCTGTCGTATTTCTACCTATCACCATCAGCAACGAGCTGTCATCTTAGCTTGATCCGGGAGGATAGGTTAGCACTCAGAGGCTTACATAAACACCTGCGTAACGTTTAACCCTCAACCATCTGGCATGATCCTTTGCTCCCATTATATACATCCTTTCGATTTCACCTCCTCATCTACCATGTCAAACATTCTATATGTTTTGATATCGCATATATAGATCGTAACTAAGGAAAATGATGTGTCGTTATGTACAAATCCCCATCACGAACCCTATTCCGATGCCCTTTTGGTTGGAGTGGGCGATTTCGTTTCCTGTCTGTACATAGCCCCGCACAACCAGCGACTAACGAAGAATCATCCAAGCTCTGTATCGTACGTGAGAAGAGCCTCGGCTTAAGTAAGACTGCGGGCATCGTGGAGCAGCATGGGTACATTCCTTTTCCAGCTCGCGCTTCTTGAGCATCTGACAGTCTGATCAGTGGCGCGTCCCAATTCGACCGAAAAACCCTGTACCCATATCACCCGGCGCACCTCGAGGAGCAAGATCGGTCTCTCCACATCATTTCATGATCACTTGACCCTCCGACAATAGAACAATGAGGCTCATCTACCGAAGTCAGTAATTTCTCCCCTAAAAGCTAGTCTTCCTACCAGTCAAGTAGTACTTAGGTAGATTTGCGTTCACTGCAATTTTGTCGGGCTCTGCGCTCATTCATGACGCGGCGCCTGGCTTCCTGTATATTCCATCAACTTCTGAAAGTAGTTCATATATATCTTTCCATTCGAACAACTCAATAGACAGCCATACTTATTTACCCCGAATTGGTGGCATTCATTCAACAGCGGCGCAGTAAGACATTCTGAACATCATTATAGTAATATAGGTATTACCCGTGGAAGCCGCATCGATCAGGAAATCGACCAATCAAAGTGATCAGAAGACGTTTGAAAACCGATTAACAACACATACGTCGAAATCATCTTCACGTGACTAGACAACATTGGAAAATATCACTCTACCTAATGATGGTATCAGACTATCTTTCGATACGCACAAATGCGCCACGGCATACATGGCACTGGGAAAGGCTTGGGAGTTACAAACACAAATCTCATACTTCACTCATCGAACAGCATCCCAAACCTGCGCTTTGACTGAACAGCCGATGCGGATTATAACATACGAAACTGTTTCAGCTTAATGCTGTCTATCGCTATGAATACTATGTATGATGAACATACGAACAAAAATATAGACAGATCGAATATAATATCTGAGGAAGTCTATAGCTCCTAATGTAATATCTGAAATAATCCAACTATAGGGTGAATGTGGAAGGCGGCATAGGTATGTAAGGTAATGGTACAACAACTATGTATAAGTTATGTTACATTATGTAGTTAGAGGTCGTTAAATGCAATCCGGATAGGTAATGAAAGGTGGCCAAGTATATCAGGTATCATCATGATGCAAGGATGGCCCTACTTGAGGTCGATGTGAAGACTGGGTCTTTATCTCCTTGTCAAGATCGGGCCTATTGGCTGCACTTGGTTCTGAAAAGTTCGTCACGTCTCGAATGACAACAATCGTATTGTATTCTTCCGATGGGCTGACAGGTTCAACAACAGACGACACGTCCGACGCACTGTGTACCGATTCCCTGATACTCGGCGCCGCCCCGGAAGATACAGGCCTTGCTGTGGATGGAACCGAGCCGGTCGATGAAGTCCGCGAAGTAAAGAAGTCGCCAATCTTTCGCGAGAGCGGTGTTGTCGAAAGTGATGGTGTGACATGTGGGGGAGCAAGAGTCGTTGATTGAGGAACATGGGAGTACGTCCTCGCAGTGGAGTCGCCCCAGAGTTTTCCAAAACCCCATGACGTGGCGGACACAGTTTTCTTGCTTTGGAAAGCCACCTCTTCATCCACGTCACCGTTTGCCATCGTGGGCGGCGGCGGTAGCTTCAGCGAGCTCACGCTGGCTGTATCTGGGTCCACGGCTCCGACGTTGTTCTCCCCAATAAATTCCCGCAGTGCCTTGACACAGATCTCGGACGCTTCTCTCGCCTCGTTCGCCTCATTCAACTCATGTTTAGTCAGCTCTAACTCATTCTTCACCGAACGTAGCTCTTGGCGCAGCGTCTCCACTTGTACGATCGATTGGTCGGGTCCAGGTACAACATCCGATTGCGAAGGAGAAGTCCGTCCAACTAGATGAGAGTATCTCCGAGAACTTCTAAGCGAGACAGACGACGTATTGTTGTCAGGGAACGTAAATGTCGGGGGATTCGCGCTTTTATCAAAGCCGGAGTTAGTTGGGGAGTCGTTAACGGAAACTATACGTCGGTGACCTGGCCGTGCAGTAAGGCTGCCTGTCATAGGAGTAAATGTTCCACGCTTCGCAGATGGCGAGTTACTAAATGATGCGATGCCTGCACGGGTGACATCGACTGGTGCCAAACTCTGTCGCCTGCTCTCCGCCTGAATGCGCATAAGCCCACGCCTGATAGCCACGTCAACAGGATAGGAACGTCAACAAACTAGTATACACATACCTACTTTCCTCAACTTTGGCACGTAGCAGAACAATAGCCTCGTCATCGTCTTTCATCTTCTTCTTAGCATCAGTGAGCTCGACCTCCATCGCGGTCGCCTTGTCAATCATATGTTGCAGTGCATCCTGTAGTTCGGCTTCATGAGAATGAGACAGAACTATTTGCTCTCGCAGCTCGTCGCGATCCCTTGTAACCGCGGCTAAAGTGTGTTGAAGCTGCTTCACGATGTGTGCAAGAATTTGGGGGTCTAAGGAGTCATTGGAGGGTTTATCCCCATCCTGTCCTGCGCTGCCAATCCGATAGTGTGTTGGTACAGGCGGAAAGGACTCCATGTCGAGTTGTCGTTCAAGCTCGAGACTAAGATCGATAGAAAAGTGCTTTTTAGCGAGTGCTATGCTGTCGGAAGAGAGTGGAGCTTCAAATTGGACAGAATGGATATCGTTATGGTCATCATCTGGCATGACAGTCGTGAAAGAAAGGCCTAGGAATATTACAGTGGAAACGAACAAATTCACGGGGGCTCAGGTACATAACAATTGTCACGTGGGATCACTCGCCAGGAGAAGGGCCAGTTTCAGCCCCGTTCGGTTTAGCCCTGGACGTAAATTCAGTCGCGACGAGCTACATATGTTCAACGTTCGACGGTTGTCTTCCTGTCATATTGAACTTCTGGCTCTTCTTTGCTCCGCACTCGCTGTGTTCATCATTTGTAACCACCAACATCAAGGAATATCTGGAATTTCTAGGCGAAAAAAAGTTTTCCTGCCGTTCACTCGTTCCTTGTCACCTTTTTTCTGTGGGGACACCCTCACTTTCGTCATACTTGATGGTATGAAAAACGTCTGCAGCACGCGTCCTCAAGCTTTCAATTACACAAGTAGTTTGGAACGTCCTTGGTTTGTCGTGATGTCGCCATGTCATTTCGTCTGGGAAAGATTGCGCTCACGTCCGTTGCCTTGTCCGCGAGAGCTGATCAACTCCATACTGTCAGACCATGCTGGAATATAACAATCACAGTCATTTTTCCCCAATGCACTGTCTCAGGGCTCGTCCGATGACCACGTCTCACTTCTTGGCCACCTACTAAATGGGAAAACGCTTATAACGTGATCTATTTTTCGGCAATTTCACTGCATCTTTAGATCTTCATCGTTGCTCACTATACGACTCATACTAAGGTTGAGTCTCCTAGGTCTATGTAACTTCTTGTTCGTGCTTCTGCCTCGCTAAGCTTTTAGAATCTGTTTCTCCTCTCTGCAGCGCTATAAGGGTGATATAAACTCAAGAGGGGCTATTGGCACAGCTCATTAGATTCCACTCATGTTCAGTGTCGAACAACCGATGGTGAGTATCGACTCCAGATTGCCTCGGTGTCCTTGCTGTTGGAACATCTCCACCACATCCCGCACAGTGAGTCGTGACATTGTCTTCCAGCAACGTCCCAATACACCGAAGGTTGTCGTTCAACCTGACGGATGCACATGAACGAATGAATGAAAGTTAACCGCCAGCAAGCTACACTACTGAGCTAAGAAGTGGGGGGTGACTCTCTCGTCACGCCAGATGTGTTTTGGTTGTTGTACTTATAGCTTCCCTCGTCGCCTTCCATAATTTCGATTCATACATCGCCTATCTGCATCTGTGTCGGCTTGTGATCAGTTAGGCTTGTCGTCGTGCGTGATGATAGATTGTGCATGATGCCGGTGTCAGTTGCCTTGCTGTTGAGATCTAGTACTTGAGAATCGATCCACCATATCCCGTCCCCTATTCTTTCTTTGCACCTCGGGGCCCCTATGCCCCGTTGCCATTCCTTGCCTCCTGTCTGCCGAAAATCTCGTCTTCAGTTGTTTCGTGTCGTCCTTGATCCGTCCTCCGTCTCCCTTCCCCATTTCCACCCCCGCTCTCATCGTCCCTCCTCATCCGACCCGTCGGTGTCCTCTCCTTCGCTGTTACCCCCGATCTCCTCTCCCTCTCTTTTTCTGTCGTTTATCTTCGTCGTCTACCTTCGGCCTGTGTGTTCTCTCCCGAGGTTCCCCTGTCTTCGTGAAGGCTTCTGTCTTTTCCAGAAATTTCGTCATTGCTTTCAAGCCCTCCTTCGACCCCAGGAGAGTCGACGGATGCACATGAGATTTCAAGAGATCTGCATTCCACATCACGTGGTTCCTGGCCATGTACAATTTAATATATGCAGCAAGGTCTACGTTGGGAAAGGTCTCTCTTCAGAAACGATAGAAAAGAGTCCAACCTCACCACAACTCGAGCTTAGCCCATACCTCATAGCAAACGCGTGTAAATGAGTACATTGCTCTTTGTAGTAGTGTGGTCCGGATTACACCGAGTAGTTCTGGCGCAGTTCATTGAGCACCCAAACGTAAACATTGCAACCATCATAGCTCCTGCAGGTAACATTGGTAAAGATGTCAAATGCAGAAATACCGGACAAGTCGGAGCGGATTGCATGCCAAGAGGTAGATGTCTTTTCAATCCACCTCTCGGTGAACGAACTTGGGCCTTGAATCAAGAGGAAGAGCTATCTGTGCGTAAGTCAATAAAAACTCAAATTGTAATTCCCAACAACGGCTTCTTCTGAACCTTGAACTCGTCTAGTTCTCTAGTGTACTGTCTCTCGATCCACTACGTATGGCTACCAGGAGCGGACAGTACAAAACTCATGCCATTTCCATAAAGATCAATTGATGCCATACTCAGTACAGTCCATGAATATATAATATATGTTTCAGCGCCTTTCTGGAAACTTGAAAGGTAATAAAAACAGGCTATTGATAACCTCTGTGGATATAAAACTGAGAGCCAGAGCTAGACTACGTATTACAATCGGTAACGGTATAGTAACGGACAAATCGTAATGCGGATGGAAGCGAGCTGAAATTACTTGGAGCTCTTGATGAAGGTTCAGCATTATGTATGGGTCATACAGCAAGCATTTCCATACTTAGTATACGTAACGTACATCGAACCTCACTAGAATCACAATCTTTCAGTTTATATCCCTCAAGGACTTGGGATATCACGAATTAGAGGAAATTTGTTTGGAAATGGCGGGAAGTAATATATGACTGAGGATGTAATCTTGAGGACTTGAAGAAGATCTGACTTGAAGGTCGTGCATAACTATCATGTGTGCACCGCGCAGATACCCACTCAGCGTATGAGCCAAGGCAAAACAGAACTCTGCAATATCCCGATTTGCATAATTTGGTAATATAAACATGATTGACGGTGCCCGATGAGCAACAAGTTGATATGATTTTATCCTAGCAAACTTGGTAAACATCCAGTGAGTACTAGAACAGAACGATCAACAATCAAATAACAGCAAAGATACTCAAGCAAGGCACATCTCATAGAGTTGGGGTGTGACGTGAAATATGCGATTTGCCACTAGTGGGGACAATCTCGGTTCCCAATTCCCTTTCGATCACGCAGCGGTGGGATACACTGCCTGCACATCCTCGTGGACAGCCTGCAACTTCACAATGAGCAAGTTGAGGCATGCAATGACCATGTATGTCACCAAAGTAATGACGATACGGATTATCAATGGATACATGTCCTTCATAGGTAAAGGGTCTACGGAGAGACATAGTCAAGTAGAGGGACAAACATATCGACATAATGCCCCTGAATAGATTTTAGGAGAGGTTGCAGAGGGCAATAACTGGTAGTAAGGCTAATGTCATCCATGGCATAAATAGATATGATTGATAATTTTGCTTGACGTTCTATCAACAGACGAAAGCTAACAATGAGTAAAAACAAAGGACAAGTTGATACCTGATATCAGGCTATGGAAAAAGCACTGCTCCTGAAGCATCTATCATGGAATCAGTAGAGCAGAATCATTACCGACAAGAAAGCAATAACGAGATGGAAGATGAAAAGATAGACAAAGCATCGGACAAGAGGGCTGCCGTTTGTTCCTACAAGATTTTGTGAATAGAAAATGGTCTATGTATCGGTCTGTGCCACGGTAGGTACTCACAGGAGAATAGTGCCAGCCGTAGATGCAGTCACGGTCCATACCTTCCAACAATGTTCGATAACATTGATCCAGTTTTTGCTCCACTCGCTTTAGAGAAGAATGGATGATGGGTCCGTTATCAAGTGTTTCAGCATCAACGAGGAACGGTTGACCAACCATCTCCAACCTCTAGAGGAAGAAATAGTAGAGCGACAAGACAGACAAAGCGATGGATCACTCGTGCGAGAGATCGCTGCCGCTGGCTCCTTTCAACTAGCATAGGGACTTGTAAATCACTTACGGATTGATGTAAATTTCGATGCCCTTTCAAGGGATGAATCCGTTCTCCGGTTAAATAGACAAACAGATGGATCCGGAACTCGCATGCAACAAAAATAATAAGCGCGGTCGGACACAGGAAAGGGGAAACTTCTCTTGAATCTGAGAAGCTGATGATGTATCAAAAGCACGCGAACCACACGAATGATATCGGGACATGTCACGGCCTGGAAAAGGACGCTTAGTGATAGGTGTACTAAAAATTAGCGTTGCGTTGGCCACTTTCATATCTTCACCCCGAAGTAGGCGGCGGCAAATCCGTTGGTCTGGATCGTTCACGAGGAGCATCAATCACCGCACAAACATAGACCATGTAATCGCACCGTGGGATCTTCTTGGCATATGGGAAGACACAACCCTGGCACAGGTCAGCCCTATTTCACATCTGCTATCGTCAGTAATTCTAGCTTTTACCGCAATCTTCCATCTCCTAATATGAGTGATTTGACTGTTGGATCGACAAATGAAGACATTGGTTCTCATGATATCACCATGTTTGCACTGTCTTCTCACCCTTTCGAGAGCGGGCCGTACCTCGATAGGTATAAATACTGTTACACGCCAATATCGGGATGGTAACACAGCTGACGAGCGTTTTGTGTCAGGAAAATCGCGGAGTATAAGTATCTCTGTCATAGTAAACTTCGTAAACGTGTATTGAGTAAGAGGCCCAGCCCACTATTGAATGAACAGAACAAGCACTAGCAGTGAAATAGAATAGAAGACAAGGAAGCATAGCACAGAAAGGAGTTGTAATGTGAAGTACGGATTTAACTGGGACCATCTCGGTTCCCAGTTCCCATCAGATCCCGCGGCGAGGACGCGCTGCCTGTACGTCTTTTAAAATGCCTGCAACTTCAGAACGAGCAAAGTAAGACAAAAAATATCCATGAATGTCACCAAAGTGATGACGATACGGATTATCAAGGGATGCATGTCTTTCATGGGTAAAGGGTCCACAGAGAGCCCTGTTCGCCATATAGACAAGCAGACGGACAAAAGAACAAATATGATGCCCCTGAGTAGATCTCATCGAAGGTTGTGTAGTACTCACCAACAGAAGGCAATAACTGGTGAGGCCAATATTACCCATGGCAAATCCAGATATGATTGACAGTGTTGCTTGACGTTCTATCAACAGACGAAAATTAGCAACGAGTCAACCCACAGGACAAGTGTATACCTGGTACCAGATCATGGCGAAACTACTGCTCCGGAAATATATACTCTGGAAGTAGTAAGGAGAATCATGGCCGACAATAAAGCAGTAACGAGATGGAAGATAAAGAGACAGACAAAGCATCGGACAAGAGGATCGCCATTCGTTCCTGGCATCGAAAGAAGCGGAGGAGACGCCCTTTATTGTTTGAACAAGTAAATCTATAGATCCGCCTGCGCCACAGTGAGTACTTACAGAAGAGCAGCATCAGCCGTGGATGCCATCATGGTCCATATTTTCCAACAATGATCAATGAATTTGATCCAACTTGACTCCACTCGCTTCAGAGGAGAAGGCATAATCGACTCTAAGGTATCTCTCTGGGGCATGGAAGGTGGATTGTTCCATCCTTGGGGCAAAGCCGATGCTCCTATGTAAGCAGTATCGGGCTGAGCGATGCGCGGCGGGGAAATGTTAGCTGATTCTGGATCTCCTGATGTCATGTTGACGGTGTTAACATCATCATGACGCGAATCCTCGTTAATTGGCTCAGCATTGATGAGGAAGGGGTGACCTTTTGATTCAAAATGGACCGGGAGAACAAGTAAAGCGGAAAGACAGAATGCGAATGATGCAGGTTCGTGCACGAGGCCACTGCCATTGGCCTTTCTTGAATGGTTGACAGACGTACATGATCAACGAGAGCTTCTGAGGCCAGGATGATGGGCAAGGTGGGACCTGGAACTACAGTCGAGTCTTGTGCTCTCAGGCAGCCCTTTGAGAACTAGGAATCAACGACCCCAATCTTGAATGTGTCCATAGATCATTGACGCTGGGGAACCAAGAAAGGCGTCACAATTCTCACTACTCCATGCAATGAGAAAGAACGACACGAATGATAATATCATCACAGCAAAGGATATATAGATTATATAGATGGAGATCAGTACAACCTCGTCACGATATTCCCTCCATACCAAGACTATTCAGAGCAAAAAAACGAGGATGAGCAAGTCCAAAAATCCAAAAACCTAAAAACACTAGTACTCGGCGACCTTCTTCTTGATGACGTCAACGACGCCAGGCTCCGCCACAGTGCTCAGGTCTCCGAGCTGGTCACCCTCCCCTGCGACGATCTTGCGCATGATGCGGCGCATGATCTTTTTATATTGACATCAGTCCAGTCAACATAAGAAACACCAGGATGACAACGCACCTTGCCCGAACGTGTCTTTGGCAGATCGCTGACAATATAGATCTTCTTCGGTGCGGCGAACGGCCCGATAACCTTGCGTACTTGCAACACGAATTCCTTTGCAAGATCCGCCTCGTTGTTCGCATCATACGTGAACTCCCTGACAAGAGAAACTATCAAGGCCGATTCCTATGGAAGCAGAAGAGAGCATACGGCTTGAGCGTGACGAACGCATACACGGCCTGTCCTGTGAGTTCATCTGCCGTTCCGATGACGGCTGTCTCGGCGACACCCTTGTGCATGATAAGCGCTGACTCAATCTCCGCTGTTGACAGACGATGGCCTGAGACGTTGATCACATCTATGTCTCAATCATCAGAATACCTAATGCTTGAAGGTAGAGGGATTGGAAACATACCATCAACACGACCCTTAATCCAGATATATCCATGCTCATCGCGTGCCGCGCCGTCACCAGTATAGAAAAGCCCAGGATACGGCTACGTCGCGATCAATTCACCCTCACCAACTTGAAGAGATAACACCCAATGCATACCTTCATATAGGTCTCGATATACCTCTTATGATCTCTCCAAATCGTCCTCGCCACACTTGGCCATGGCTTCTTGATTGCCAAGATACCTTCAACACCCTCTCCATTCCCCTCAACCTCCATCCCAGTCAGCGGATCCAGCAACGCCGGCTCAATACCAAAGAAAGGCACCGTCGCTGCACCAGGCTTCGTCTCGACCGCACCAGGGAAGGGCGTAACAACAATACTACCCGTCTCAGTCTGCCAGAACGTGTCAACAATCGCGCACTGGCCTCGTCCGACGTGGTCATTGTACCAGTGCCATGCTTCAGGGTTGATGGGCTCGCCGACGCTCCCGAGCACACGCAGGGACTTGAGAGAATACGGCTCGACGTGGTGAGAACCGAGACGGCGCAGGAGACGGATGGCAGTGGGGGCGGAGTAGAATTGGGTGAGTTGGTGTTTGTCGACGGTCTCCCAGTAGCGAGAGGGGGTGGGATATACGGGTGTCGACTCGAAGACAGTAGTGGTAACACCATTTGCCAGAGGGCCGTAGATGATGTAGCTGGAGCGCCGTTTAGAAGAAATAGCGATTACAAGGGAGAATGGGTAACATACGTGTGACCAGTAATCCAGCCGATATCGGCCATGCAGGCGAAGCGGTCATCGGGGTGAACGTCGAATACATACTTGACAGTAAGCGCTGCACCGAGGAGATATCCACCCGTGGTATGGACGACACCCTTTGGTTTTCCTGTCGAACCGGATGTCTGTCCAACAAGAAACTGTCAATCAGGTGTTCAGATCGAAAAAGAAGCATAAAATACATAGAGAATGAACAAAGGGTCCTCGGCCGCCATGACTTCAGGAGGGCAGTAGCTAGGCACCTTGTCAACTTCTTCGTGCCACCAGAGGTCTCGTCCTGGTGTCCAAGGGACCTGCTTTCCCGTCCTCTTGAACACCAGGACCTTCTCAACTAGCGGGCACTCCTTGAGCGCCGCATCGACAATAGCCTTGGTCGCGATGGTCTTGCCACCGCGCCTTCCCTCATCGGAGGTAATAACAACGCGAGACGAGCAATCCTGAACGCGATCACGAAGGGACTCTGCTGAGAAGCCGGCGAAGACGACAGAATGAATGGCACCTATTCTAGCACAGGCGAGGAAGGCGGCAACGGCATGCCACGTCATTGGGAGGTATACTGAGACAGTATCGCCCTTTTTGACACCAAGCCCTTTCAAAACATTGGCGACGCTGGACACTTCGCGAAGAAGTTCCGCATAAGTAACCTCACGTCCTTCGCCAGGCTCGTCGGCTTCGTAAATAATCGCAGCCTGTTTGTTGATTAATTGATTGTCAGCAGCGACGGATCCAAAACCGCACTTTGTTGGGATGTTTGTATGCCCATCTGTCGACACAGTTGTAAGAGGCATTAAGACCACCTTCAGGGAACCAGACGATGTCCCCCGTCTCGAATCCGCCAGATCGAACGGTTTGGAAGGGGCGATCCCAATGGAGAGTCTCACGGGCAACCTAAAGCTGATGAGGATCACCTGGTGATACTATCTACACACGGACCTTTGCCCACCACTCGTCAGAGCCCTCACCTACGGTGGCTGCATGGGCTGTTTTGTAGGCATGGATGTCTGGACCGACGTGAGGCGTTCTTGGGCCAGCAGCAACGCGGGATGCGACAGGGAATTTGGGGACTGACTCGGTCATGGGTATGTAGAGGAATCAATGAGGAGGGGTATTTTATAACCCAGGCAAATAGGGGCAAATGGAAACTATCGATCGCATCTGATCACGATTGCTTCGCTTCGGTTCCATTCACTATGTAGTGCTCTTCTTTCTGTTATTTTCGTCTGCTCCTTCTCTCAAGACACTCGGCATTGCGATCCTGCGGAAAATCAGTTGGCCCGACCCGATGGGTTCATCGATCATCACTCATTCATTCGCTGCCACCGCCGCCGGTTACGTCCCACTCACCATTCCTATTCCATCCTATTCCATTCTACACATTTCTTTACAATTACATTGTTACATTTTCAATCTTTATACTTACTCCAATTAGTCCCTCAAAGTTAGCTTGAGTCTTGGCTTCTCTCTCTCTTAGGAGGAGAGCTGGCCAGGACCTAGCTTGACTTGCAACCCTCATTTTTATAGTCTGTTCAGACAATACTTGTGAAACCACTAGTTGTTGTGTTACTTGCACTGCAGCTATGCAGCAATGGACACCATCACTGCTATAGTGCTAGGTTGCTAGTGCCAAGTTGGCAGAGGTCAATAGCAAATAGGCAAGGAGAAACTTGGTGGGTAAACCCAGCTAGAGTCAAACCAAGGTTGCTAGGAAAGGCCACTAGCAGTACAAGGCTAAAGGAGGGCACTGGACAAAGTTTGCTAGCAATATGGCAGCAGAGGCTGGTGCTAAGAATAGCAACAAATGGGGGGGGGCTTGATCTCTTACCGACATGTGCTCCACTGATACTGGACACAGTGCTCATGCCTGACATGCCAGTTTGCACTTTCTACCCACCACCTCTGACAGAGGCCCTGCACAGCAGAACGATCAACATAGGGCCCCCCATAGGCTCCTATGCAACCTTACCTAGGTGCATGTGAGCAGCACCCATGACTATAAGCTGCAGAGAGCTGAACACCTCGCAAATGAAGGAAAGTTGAACTTTCCGGGAAAACCCCTTTCAGGGCTATGGCACTCTGACTCCAGGGCCAACCCTGGCCACAATGCAGATCCACCAGGGTCTGTATAAATGATGAATGTCCCCCAAGACTCAGACCATGCACACCATGAGACAAGGTAGACTGAATAAGTAGAGTAAAAAGGGGACAACATCTCTAACCCTCCCCCCCCAGGCTATGATCACACCTGACAACAGCAGGAAGAGGCTCCAGTCTGCAAGCCCAGAAAAACAAACCAGAGTACATCATCACAACTGGAAGAGAAGGATTACTATGTCTGACCCTCCCTTTGATATGGAGGAATCCGAGAACAAGCAGCCTACACTGCTCACCTCCTCCCCTCTAGCCATACCCCCCCCTTTCAACAAGCAGGAAGAATCTGACAGCTGTAACTGGCACCATGATGGGGAAGGCGACACCACAATGGTAGATTCCTCCCCTCCCCCATCCTCCTCACTGGCAGGATGTGGTAATACTCACATGCCACAGGCAAACCCTACTGGGAGAACAGACCCCCCATGGATTATTGAGAGCACCATAAGGGGACACCACGCCTTACACCAGGACCTTGCAACCACCCCTCCTCCTTTCTAGCCAACGATTCCACAGGCTGCATCCCAACTGTCAAACCTTTAACCCCAGCTTCCCATCACACTGATACGCTCCTCTAGGCCCATGGAGGGCTTCCCAGCTATATACCTATTCACTCCCCCATGGTATAACCTGTGGCCCAATCAACGAGCACATTTTGATCTCTACCCAGAACCTAAACTCTGAGTACGAGGATGGCAAGGCAGCAAGAACGTGGATCTGGTTATAGCTAGCAAGGATCTTAAGGGTCTGATATTCTATATGACTAGAGAGAAGACAAAACTCTTATCTTCCCAGCAGGAGAAGGACATCGCTTCCAACAAAAGAGGAGAACACCAGAAACTGCCCTACCACTTCCTAGTTATCAGCATCTTTGAATAGGCCTATGCAGTCATCTTGAACAATCCCATAATCTCTATGGTGGAAGCAACAGCATTCTTTTTACTATACTCCCCAGCTGTCCCCAGATTCCTCTGCACTATCAAAGGCTTTACACTAAGCATCAAGGAAGATGCAATTTGGGAGTCCGAGAACAAAGTCACATGTATAGTAAGGGATTCACTACTCTCCAATGATGCCTTCATTGCTCTTCTTAAGGGCAAACTCATTGGCGATACAACAATGACACCTTCATTGCCCTTCTTAAGGGCAAACTCATCAGCGATACAACCTTGACTCATAATATAGAGCTGGCTATGTTCATCATATCTACCTTGGGGATACACTTCTCCAAACCAGAGGTCCTGGTGAATGCACATGCGAGGTTGATGCCAACCAAACCCCTCTGGAACATTTACTCGTGCAATGACCTGCCAGTAATGTGGACAAGTTATTTCCTGCTCCTACAGAGCCTGTGTAGTGTCACTTTCAACAACATGGACTATGGCAGTGCTACACTAGTAGCAGAAGCCTGTAAGGGGACGACTCCATCTTGAGGACTCCACTCTATTCGGGCTTAGCCTTACGGACTTACCGGACCGGCTGCCTGCCTTTCCCTGCTCCGCTCCTGTCGAGTATTAGTCATCTGATGTAGACACGGACTCTACCTTCCACTTAGTCATATTGATTACTCACTGATTACTCATCTTAGTCATAGTGCTTAGCATACCCGGGCCACTTACCATATACAGTATTCGTCATTGTGCAGCCACTGTCAGGGGACTTCCATTTTCCATCCATTTTCCAACTTCCGGGACTGGTTACAGCTCCTCCGCAGCTCCTCT
>JABFYK010058274.1:20554-37578 GCA_018849495.1 Termitomyces sp. T123_Mx157 | reverse complement strand
GAGAACGACATAGAGCCTGTAGAGGATAGGGTGAGGTCGAGGTAGGTGTTAGGTTGGATGTCATAGGCTAGAGGTGCAGACGACGTAGTGACCGATCAAGATGTGAGGGGAATGCTCATGGTGCGGAATACTCCTATCAGATAACACGGAAGCCAAGAGCCAAGCAGGCAGCAAGTGAGTACTAAGATGGACAAGCGGCAGACAAGGGTTGAGGCAAAGCAGAGACTGAGTCGGACGACGCTATGGAGCTCACAGTCGATTCACTGGATAGACCTGGGGAATGCTGCTATTGATTGGTCGAAGGATATTCTATCCTTGCGACTAGCTTATATACTACATCCATGGCTGCACTATGACTAATACTGTATATGGTAAGCGGCCCAGGTATGCTAAGCACTCTGACTAATATGAGTAAGTGATGAGTAATCAATATGACTAAGTGGAAGATGGAGTCCGTGTCTACATCAGGTGACTAATACTTGATGGGGATGGAGCAGGAGAAGGCAGGCAGCTGGTCCGGTATGTCCATAAGGCTAGGCCCAAATAGAGTGGAGTCCCCACGTAGGGTTGTCCCCTTACAGTATGGAGCTGATGACTACGACGTATTGACTAATCAGTCTAGAGTATTAGGATCAGATAAGATACCAATAATAGATCAGGTGCCAAGTCCAAAATACCTGCTAGGCCAAGGAGCCGAGACAGAAGGGAGTAAGGAGGAGTCCGGCAGTCCAGAGCCCAACTAGATATAGTGTTAGTGCTCACAAACTAGGCTGGACTAGGGTTGGAACACTGTCCAAGGACCGGTCTCCTTACACCCAGGCCACTTACAAACATATAGTATTAGTCATAGCGCAGCCACAGATGTAGTATATAAGCCGGTTGCAAGAATAGAATATCCTTCAACCAATCAAAAACAGCATTCCCCAGGTCTATCCAGTGAATCAACTGTGAGCTCCATAGCGTTGTCCAACTCTGTCTTTGCTTAGCTTTGACTCTTGTCCGCCACTTGTCTGTCTTAGTACTCACTTGTCACTCACTTGGCTCTTGGCTTCCATGCTGCCCAATAGGTTTATCCTGCACCATGAGCATTCCCCTCACATCTTGATCAGTCCCTATGTTGTCCGCATCTCTAGCCCATGACATCCAACCTAACACCTACCTTCAACCTCACCCTATCCTCTACAGGCTCTATGTTGCCCTTCTCTCCTGCTGGCTCATCCTCTGGCTTGCCTGACCCCATGGCTTCTATTACAAGACTGCTAACTCACATTGAGGGGCTCGAACACAGGCTAGCGGCACTTGAGTCTGCTTGCATGCCTACTCTCCAGGCCACCGTGGCCACTGCCCAAACAGCTTCACAACCTAGTATGGGTGGCCACTGGGTTCCCAAGGAAATGGCCACACAGGCGGCTCCTCCTGGGCAGCTGAAGCCCATGCCTTCCACCAAACCTCCTACCACGACCACCTCTTGTATTCCTTGACGTGTATCGCGCCCTACCTCTAGTACTCCCCTGACCATCCCCCTTGCTTGGGACCTCCCTCCTATGGATGGTCATACCCCACGTTTTGAGTGTGCACTTGACTTTCCCAACTCTCTTGTTGCACACGTGGTTGGTCATCAGGGGCAGGGCCTTAAACAAGCCCTCAACATCTCCAGTGCCTGCTTGGCGGCCTTTATGGTTGGCTTGGCTGGAGGAGACTGCTGGTTTGTCTCTATTAGGGGCTCTGATCAGCAGATTGGAGAGGCCCTTGTGGTCATTGAAAAGTAGATAGCTAAGAAGCGAGTCTGCATACCATGGAAGTGATGCTTAGGCAATGTTGTGCCAGCAGTTGCTGTGCTGGCACCTTTGGGAGACCCTGCATTGTCCACCCCTATTCCTACCAGGCCCGGAGCACCCTCTTCTAGTGCTCCTGCAATGGCATCTAGGACCACTACCATGGTCTCTACCCCCACTACCTGGCAAAACCCGTCTCTCCCTCTGGGCTTGCTGATGTTGAGCATTTACACTGGGGCCACTCTGGCTCAGAAAATGGACACAACTTCTCCTATGACCCTCTCTACTCCGGCACCTGATGCATTGACCCTGATAATCCAATATGCCTTTGGACATTATTCCAGGAAGGCAGAACCAGCCATTGCACATTGTAGCTGGCCTTATTGGGGACAAGGAAGAGCATCTTAAATGCCACAGCTGTTTGTTGGGTTGACAAACCTTGAGGGGGGGGTGATGTAAGGGGACAACTCTACATGGGGACTCCACTCTATTTGGGCCTAGCCTTATGGACATACTGGACTGGCCACCTGTCTTTCCCTGCTCCTTTCCGTCACTTAGTAGTCACCTGCTATAGACACAGACTCTACTCTCTGCTTAGTCATATTGATTACTCACTGATTACTCATCTTAGTCATAGTGCTTAGCATACCCAGGCTGCTTACAAACATATAGTATTAGTCATAGTGCAGCCATGGATGTAATATATAAGCTGGTCACAAGGATAGAATATCCTTTGACCGATCAATAATAGCATTCCCCAGGTCTATCCAGAGAATTGACTGTGAGCTCCATAGTGTTGTCCAACTCTGTCTCCACTTAGCTTTGACTCTTGTCCGCTACTTGTCTGTCTTAGTACTCACTTGTCGCTTACTTGGCTCTTGGCTTCTGTGCTGCTCAATAGGTTTATCCCGCACCATGAGCATTCCCCTCACAGGGGCATTCTGTTAGGTTCTGCTAATCATGGGGGTGCAGTTCCACTGGGCAAATCCTTACTAGGTAGACACAATGTCCTACATATATAATCAGGGCTCTGGCAGACTCTGGAAACAGAGAACTAAGGAAGGGGGTCTGGGGGTTGTTTCAGGTTCTACTGACCACAGGAGCTCAGGTTGGGTGAGTCCTTACTAGGCAGACACAACATCCTCATAAGGTCAGGGAATGTTTTCTTCAGTCAGGCTGAGTGGTGAAACCTTTGCCTCTGATGCTCCAAAAATTGCCTGGATCCTCTCTTATATAAAGACTGGCTGAGCATTGTCCTACACATTGTGTGTCTTTGGTTCACCCCCCAAGTCCCCCCTTCCATGCCTGCTCTATCTCCTCTCATGTTGCTCCATTGTGTGCTCCTCTGACTGCCCCCCATGTCCTCTACCCCAGGGAGCTCCTATGGATATTGATATCCCAATAGCAGTTTGCCACCCTTCTGCTGTGTCAATGCTGCAGAAAGGCTGGCCACTTTGCCTGTTATTGTCCTCAAGGGTTGGAAGTGCACTACCTCTCTTATTTAGAGCAAGAGGAGCTGCTCACCTAGCTCCTAGCAGCCCAGGGTGTGGCAGGAGTCCCCTCTCCAGGTGCCCTCATGACTACTCACCCCACCAAGATTGCCTGCAAGTCAGAAGTTGCACCAATAGAGCTAGAGCAGGATTGTAAAAGAGGCAACAGATGACCTGTACACCCCCATTGCCTAGCAATTGTTTTGCTTTCCTGTCCATAGAATCAAATATATTTGTTGCTTCCATCAATACTACACCCAAAATGATAAGCCCCCCTCAGATGTACAAATCCCCCTCCCAGCTAAAGTCTCAGCTGGGAATACACCTCCTATCCCACAGACTCAGATCTCTGCCTGGGAATGTCATCTTACACATTGCTACATTGTTGCTTCCACCCCTTCTGTCAACTCCTTAAAGCTACAAGTAGAAATCAAGACAACAGATACTCAGCAGACCCAAAGCATAGTTGCCCTGCTTGACAGTAGAGCAACAGGCCTCTTCCTTGACACCAACCATGTACAACAACACTGTCTCACTACTTGCCCCCTCTCTTGTCCAATCCCTGTATACAGCATTGATGGCACACTCAATGAAGATGGCTCTATTTGTTCTGTGGTAGGACGTTGTCTCAATCAACAATCTTACATTCAATCTCAATTCAACAATCTTACATTTCTTTCCTGTGGGACTGCTATCATCACTGTCTTCCACATCAGAATGATTATTTGATAAAATTTGTTTGACACTCTCCTCAAGGAATTGATTTGTTTGTCTGTCAGCTGATCTGAAAAAGGGTGTACAGTGCTGCAACCCACATCTCTTGTTGCAATCATTTCAGTTAGTCCCCTGCAACTGTGACAACATATTAGTATTACCTCTCTCAAACTGTCACTTAGCTTGTTTCTTGATTTGGTCAACCAATCTTATGTATTGAGTTGTTGCTTGTTGCTTAATGTGCATTGATTGGGCTTGTTGCTTGATGTGCATTGGGCTTGTTGATTTTCTGCAAAGGATTATGACTCTGATAAGCATGTCTTCTTTAGTTTGTTCTCTATTTTGGGATCACTTGATTTCCTTTTCCATCCCTGCTGTAATGACTTCGGGGGAGAGACTCTGTCTAATAGGGGTAGCTTGTGGGGTGCCCCTCTACCCAATCCAAAAGTGCTTTTGGTTTGCTCTGGTAGGTCGATCTTCCAGAAACAGTGGTCCCTGAGGCACTTCCTTCATTTCAACTCATTTACTGAATAGAATCCTATTATGTTTGCGTTGTACGAAGAACGAGGTTGTATTGTATTGCTCGAAAACACGGCGCAAACCTTAGCGAGTAGACTTACGATAAAATGTTCATCAGATTTACACTGAATATCTTCTTGGATCCTACCTGGGAGGAAATCGATGCGATTGGAAGATAGTGAGAACTCCTCGAGCATGGATACCTCCCAAGTCACCTGACCATCTCTAGCGCATTTTGGAATCTTAGTCAGCGCACTTATTGACTCGTCATTGTGTCCTTTCCTCCACAAGCCAGAGACTACCATTGTTTACATATATCATGTCTACGGAGTATGATAATCTAAACACTCTACTTCGTACCACCTTGCAACCCGAGGATACCGGATACAACAAACTACTTCGTCGGAGACTTACATGGTGGGACTCGAGTCACGTCAGGTCATGGTTTCTCGAAAATGGCTACACATTGTATCACCGGTATCAATCTGAAGACCAAGATTTTATCGTTGAAATGTACCCGTCCGGCACTGAAGCACAAGAGAGAGCGTTTCCATATCCTTACGAAGGTGAGATGGATCGCAATCCTCCTTATAATGCGGAATTTCGGCCTTTTCACGCATATACTGGCCATAGGGTATGTACACTTGCGATCATACGTCAAGCGCACGTCTTTAACCTTTCTTGGGCCCATAGTGTACTGTTAGTTTTGCTCAGGATCGTTCAGGGCGACATGTTGCTGTGAAGGCAATACTTGATGACAGTGAAGAGCTTCGCATTCTAAGATACCTTCAAAAACAAGGAGTACCGCGTTCCATGGATGATTTCCACAACGTGATACCGGTTTTGGATCTTCTGCCCTGTGAAGGTCAATGGCTTGCGATTATGCCCAGGTAGGAATCCTGTTCGCAAATATATGTCGTGGTGCTTCAGCTGAATGAAAGCTCGGTCGTTAGATGGGGTACACGACCTCTTGGTCCTCTGTTCCAGAGAATACACGAGGTGCTTCATTTCATCCACTGTCTATTGAAGGTGTGCCTCCTTACTTCCCTTCATTACGTCGGTTCTCACTTTGTTATCAGGGATTGACTTTCCTTCATGAACATAGAATAGCGCATGGGGTGCGTCACCTCATTTGTACTTTGGCCTCTTCTCATCCTGCCATCAATCTAGGACATCAAGGCAGACAACATACTAGTCAATCATGTCTATAAAGACCTTTTTGACAACCGCAGTCGCTCCCGCGAATTGCTACGTTCACAGGGTAAACTGACGTACGCCTTCTGTGACTTTGATGGTTCCACGATGTTTCCACCTTCAATGAATCTCGATGAATGTCGCCTCCCCAGCCATATTTCTTTCAACACACTGTATGATCAAGTGCCGGCAGATACGTTTCAGGGCGAATTTGATTTTAATCCTTTCGCCTTTGACGTTGGAATGTTAGGTGTCTTGTTCTGCAATGAATTCCAGGTAAGCCAATATTTCCACTCTCTATTAGTTTTAACGAATTGAATCACATTGTAGCATCTGACGCGAACTGTTCCCATACTTGCACCGTTATTCGATAGGATGACGACCCGATTTATTGACCGACGTTTCAAAGCTTCAGAAGCCTTACAGTTTTTCGAACAAGAAGTTCTTCCGCAGACGCCTGAGTCTTTACTATCCTCGCATATCCCCCGATTGTATAGCGCAACTGGATTCTACAATACTTACGATCGATGGGCAGGCCTTGATCCGGATTTTGTGGACAAATGGCACGTCTTTCGTGAGCCTCCTGTTCCGCTTACCCTTAAATTTCTGCGGTATATCTGTGAATACCCGTGGATTTTTGACGTTGTTAGCTGCATACGCCGTGTCACTCGATTTATTCGCGTCCGCATGTCATTCTTCCGCAGATTTAACTCAAAATCAGGTCACTGATAGATATAACGGGCTCTCATTAGAATCGCATGGCTGAATAGATGACACATAGTGAAGACCCGATAAGTATCGTTTAATGATTGATGCTCTCTTACGTCGCCTGAATTTGAATATTCCGAAACCCGCTATACACACATCTCCCGATTGTCAAGACGGCACGAGTGATTATGGGTGTCATGACCCAGGGGATAGGCCACTTTGGAACGAAGCGATCGGATAACACGAGATCCGAGTGCGAGGCTTATTCCAGACAGGCCCTTGTGCTACATTCATAGACCTTTCTGCTCTGTACATTCCTCAGACCCAAGAATGGAGTCACATGTCATAGTCACATTATATATACAACCAATTCTACAATCGGGGGTGTCTAGTAAACCCTTTCCAAGTCTGAATGAAAGACGCGGTTGCCGGTCGTATTCCTGACACGCAAAGTCATCTGCGAAGCCTCAATTCGTTGAACATCATATACTGCTTTCTCGATTGGTAATCTAGATTGATAATTCTGTCCCTACATATGAATTCGTCAGACTTGGGTTCCAATCATTTTGTGGGACTTTGAATTCGGACCTTTGGAGTCTTGGGACCACTTTGTATCGATACAAGTTCACCTGGGGAGAGGATGGTGCGTCTATTGCTGAATGTCAATGGTTTTTTAACAGTCGCAATGGTCTCGATCTGTTTGCTCGGGGATCAGAATCAGGACTTGAATCCATCTATGTATTATTTATTAATAATAGAATCACTGACTGGCAAAGCTCTTGATGTAGTCACTTCAGACACTGGTACAACAGCCTGAAGGTTGTCGTGATAAAAGCGTTCGCTGGTGCATTCGATGATGCGCCCAATTGGCCTGTATACCGTGAAATCAAGGAATCCTTCAATACGGTATGCATATGCTTCGACACCATGAGGGCAGCCTTGACCCTTTGATATGTTGTAGTTAATCAGCCCTGGCTCAAATGCTGTGTCAATGGTGCGTGAACATACTGTCAAGGCTACGCGTTGGGGGTCGAACACTTTAACGATATCACCCGCTTTGAGAGTATGGATACGACGGAGATCAGGGCAAAAAGTGGGTTCCATATCGAGTTCCTGTTGAACAATTTGAACATGAACTTTCGCGGCTTTCAGTCTGCATGTGCTCAGGTTCTTTGCCGCGATCAAACCGGCCGTCAACTTGGCTCATGGGCAGGAGAAATCTAGCACGAACCGGGTAAGGTTTTTCATTTGGTGGTGTTGTTGGTCGACTCATCAGTCGCTGCTAGCGAACAGTATGATAGTTATGAACACAGAGCGTAATCCGATTGCTGTAACTTACAAGTATTGCACAAGCGGTAAGGGCAGAAAAAGAGCGGTACACCCGGAAACAGAAGTACTCAGCAAATCCAGCATTCAACGAATACTTATATATGGTGTGCGCACTTATTGATCGATATCTCTATCCTGCACCTGATGAGGGGCAGCCCATCAGGAACCCCTCGGTTCCGTGGCATATCGCATCATGTGACAGTAGCCACCATGATTGGCCCCAAGATTGAAATATCGTAAAACATACAGTATAAATCATCGTCGCAGGAGATCTGTGATTGGGCTGTGGGGAGCGTGATGCAGA
Source organism: Termitomyces sp. T123_Mx157 (assembly GCA_018849495.1). NCBI lineage: Eukaryota > Fungi > Basidiomycota > Agaricomycetes > Agaricales > Lyophyllaceae > Termitomyces > Termitomyces sp. T123_Mx157. The sequence goes on along the minus strand of JABFYK010058274.1, from coordinate 29,545 downwards.
CGACTGACCTATCTTTGCCATTGACCAGGAACTTGTAATAGCACCTACTGGTCAACGGGCTTCCACTTGAATATCAAAACTCGACGACTGTGTGATGATCGCGTCATGTTTGATGGCCGTGGAACCGGGACATTCGATAGAAATAGACAATTATGATCTTTCCTTCTATAAGTATATAGCTCATTGCTGACCTTGCACTGGATATGATTTTACAAATGGAGCGTTGCTTCCCGGCAACCCAATATTCACAAGCCAACCATTGAGTTCTCATTTACAACTGGGAGTAAATTAAACAAAAACAGTAAAGAAACTGTTTACGCAACAGAGGTGGAAGCCATAGTGGCTGGTGTAGGCACACCCAGGGAAGTCATGATGGACATGGAGGAAGGGCCAGCAAGGGGTAAGGAGACAATGGAAGCTGAATTTGTAGAGGAGGAGCATGCATGGCCAGGGAAGGAGAGGCAGGAGTGATGTTAATTGCTAGTAAAAGTGGTTGAGCAGATGCAACAGAGCCTTAAAGGAGACCACTGGCCTGTGATAGGATCTGAGCAACCCCAGCACTTTATCTCTGAAGGAGGTCCATGAATTTGGAGCAGGATATGGTGAAGGTATCTCTCAGCATAAATGTGGACAGAGTACAGGTATCTCCTGGTGTAAATGTGGATGGGGTGTCACTTGGCAAAGAGGTAAGAGCAGGGGTAGTACCATTAGTAAGAGAAGGAAGAGTGGGGAAGCTTGACCTGTATGTATGCATATTGGATGAGGGTTGCAGAAGCATTGAATTGCCCTGTATAATTGCAGGATGAAGGAGTGAAGAAGCATGCACATTTGTAGTCTGGACAAGGAAAGGGGCTTGGAAGCTGACCACACACATGTATTCCTCAGCAGTGCTCAGGGTGAGCTGAGGGGCTGGCAACTGTGGAGGGGAATGTGCAGGAGAGTGCACAGGCCTCTTAGCTGCACGATAGTGCACAGCCTTATTAGGAGAGAGTGCGCAAGAGCTGGGCAAGAGCTGCTCAGCCTCAGGGGAGAGAGGAGGTGTAGTAGGTGGCACAGAGGGAGGCATCCTCTAGGGGGTAAATGGTATAGTCTGAATAGATGCCTGGAATACCATGGGGAAGCACAGAGGGGAAGGATCAGGGCTCACATCCTGATCTGCTGAGTCTGAAGGGGACAGAGCCTCTTGTGTCATAAGATGAGTGACATGGTGATTGTCTCAAGGGGAATCCTCAAGGTTCATACCTGGTTCATCATCAGAGTACTCCCCTCCTTCAGGGATATCCTGTACAGTGAGGCAAAGAGCTATGCATCTTTGTCGCGTCATCACAGAAGGGCCGTCAGCATCCGAGGGAGGAACAGATTCAGTGCCAGATCAACCCTGGCAACATGCTCTAGAGGCAGACACAGAAGAGAGTGAGGTATCTAAAGTAGAGCTAGAGGTCATGACAAGAGAAAACACAAAGTATACTAAGTAATCTAAGAGAACAAATCGAGTGTAACACGAGCGGTACAAAGTACGTGGAGGTTCAAGAAAGAGATGTACAAGGCATGTGACCGTGACGCTGTTGTCCTGAAAACGCGTGCCGCATTCATCCCGTTCCTCCGTTCTGCGGACTGTCAATCTTTGTAAAGTAAAGTTCCAAATGGAGAAAAATATTTGGAAATCGTTTTACATGGATCTTATATGGATGGTCAAATATTCTTCCCCTTTCGTTCGCAAAGAAACATTCGAAGACTTTGTTCGATAGTGTGATCTTAAATAGTCAACAGAATTTTCAAGAAACTCCTGAAAAGTATGATAGTTTCTTTATTTAATCTATTTCAAATAAATACCATTGTGAATCAATTCATGGATGGTTTATCAGAAACCTCTCGAAGAGACTTTCGAATTAAATTCAATTATTCACTTAAATTCATTTGGCTCCGTTCCCTGCACCCCAGTGCGTAGATCCAGAGATATCGCTGTCCGCGTGTTCTAGGGTAGCCACATATTTATCATGCGTGTTGTGGGCCGCGCCAACTATTCGGAAAACAATTAACGTAGTACCCTTCCTTGCATAGAGACGTTGCGTTGCGTGCGGTATTATATTTATCGTGTATTCTACACACTCTACGTCCATACCTTTTTCTTGCCAGCCTGAATACCCTTGTAACCCCAACAAAGAAAATACGACCCCACCTCGCCGTCTTTATCGCTCCATGCGCCGCGGGGGTTTATATACTTGACCGTCTGAAAATGAGGCGCGAGCACGGTAGTTCGGAAGCGGGCGAGGAGAGGGTGTGGGACGTGGCGCAGTCTGGGTGGTGTCAGTGCATCCGTCGAAAGTGAGATCAAAGCACCCACAATAACACACCAGCGCCCTTGCGCCCGACCTGGTTTTCTGTCCTCAGCCGCACACTCACAGCATCCCACACGCGTCTGCATATCTCGAGACTTGCGGCGGCGTTGGCCATGTGACAGCCGGTGTTGCTGGCTACGACGTCGCAGAGGACGACGTCGATGGTTTGGACTGGGCCCGGTGGGGCGCGGGTGCTCTGGCGTTGGTCCCAGGGTATTTTGGTGGAGGGGGTGGTGGTGGTGTAGACAAAGTCGGGGAGGGTGGGACTGGCGAGGGCGGTGTCGATGAGGGAGAGGGTGAGTGGGGAGGTTATGCAGCCCTGGATGCGCTGTATGGTGGGGAGGAAGGGGAGAGGGGAGGTGTCGATGGCGATGACTTTGGGCGGGGATGGGGGGGCCGGGTGAAGGCCAAAGTGGTGGAGGTCGTCGTATGGGGTGGTTGACGGGGGACTGCTGCGAGCAGTGGGAGCGGCGGGGTTGAGGGCGAGCTTGTAGCCGGCAAAGAGACTCCATGAGCCGCTGCCGGCGCCGATGTCGAGAACGGTGCGCACGTCTGCGTGTGAGAAGAAGTGGCGGTATCTGGCGTGGATCACGTTGAGTTTGAGCGCAGGGTTCAGCGGCGTCGCCACCTCTGCGCGCTCAGGCGCCTTGACGACATATTCGTTTCCGAGTTCCTCGCGCGGCTGCTTGCGTTCCTTCCGTATGCTCCTCACCTTCCTCGCCGGCTCCTCGGACTCGACCTTGAACTCGAGCTCGAAGCGGTCATAATGGGGCGGGGGAATGCGAGGCTTGTTTTTGTTGCGGGGGTCGCGTGCGGGCGACAGGCGGCGGGTAGAAAAGACGCTGCTGAATCCGACGAGGGAAGAGAGGGCTGTGCGGACCGAGCCAGGAGAAGAACCGGGGGATGCGTCGGAGTCGATGAGGGCAGAGATGGCGTCGGGGGAGGTCGACGACGACGATGAGGAAGAAGACGAGGTCGACGACGACGACGACGAAGACGACGATCCGTCAACAAGTAAACGGCGGAATGCCTTGAATGTGCCGTCGTCGCTAAATCGCGCGGGTGAGGAAAACGTCTCGTCCGACTTTAGACGTTCTTTGTAAAACAAATCTTCATCTTTTTGTTTTTGTTTTTGTTTTTTCCGCGTCGTCAATTTGGGGACAGACGCCGCTCTTTTTGGAAACGGCAATGGCAGTGAGCGGATGGCAGTTGCGTGAAAGGACATGCATTTTGTGACCCCGCGTGACACTCCTCCCCACCATGTCCTTGTGCCCCGGATATAAGCACGTTCAGGCCTTTGGTCCCGACGACGAGTATCAAGACGAAGAGGTCGCCTATGTCACCCTTGACCTCGGCAGCATCGAGCCCACCCTCGTTCCAAGCTCCTCAACGTACCGTCTTATCGTGCGTTTGCCGTAGTACTCGTTGTTTACACGCTGATAGCGCTGTGAAGGGTCTAGACACACCGACCCCGTTTCTGCAGCTTTCAGGCACGATTCTCAAAGGGAGACACGAGTCTCTACTGGGTACTGAACTAATCTTCACCGACGGCAAAGGTACGTCGTTTCGTACTCTCTCCCCAATCTCCCCAACTCACTGCGCTAGACCCACACGACCCTTCAAAAAAATCAATAACGCACACCGCGAACACCTCCCAGCGCATCTGCTTCCGCGAGGTGCAGCTTCACCCCAAAGGCACACTTCCTCTCGCCTCTAAAGGCAAGACGGCTGCTAAAGACTCGCCGCCGCTTGAGGGCTGGGTTGCTGAGGCCGAGGCCGCGGCGCATATGATTGATCGTGTGACGGGGAAGAGTGCACCGAGGGCGAGGGCGAGGGCGCCGAGGCGCAGTGCTGCGGGCGCGAGAGCGGATGGAGAGGCGGCGGAAGCGAGCGAGCCGTCCATCAAGAGGGCGACGCGCGCGAGAAAGGGAAAGGGAAAGGCGAAAGCGAAGGATGCCGATGAGGAGGGAGAGGCGGGGATGCAGGTGGATGTGGATGAGGACGATTTGATGGATGTCTATGAGCCTTCTTGACCTCGCCACCCGTTTCACCTGTCTTTTCAGCGCCTTGAGATTTTTGACTCGGTCTGTCTTCTCTTGTTCTGACACTTGCAAGTTCCTTGCTCACCGCATTCAAAGAACCGCCCTCATGCCCGATGTTTCGACGTCTGAGCAATAGACTTGCACAACGATCCACAGATATTTACCTCTGGTGTGCATGTTATCGTGTGTTCACCAGTCTTGACAGTATACCCTCAGTCGACTACATTACCGCGAGTGACTGAGGGTGAGTCTCTAAATATTACTTTATCGATCCGACTATTTACTGTCGGGTCCCAAAAATAAATCAAACTCAAACTCACTTGAAAGCTATCCTAGAGAGGAGTCTATTCCAGGGAGGAGATAGCATTTCGAAATTTCAGGTCACGAGAGCGCGACAAACACTCCCGGTTACATGTGACTTGCAGTGTGACCTGACTGCCTAAAAAACATTTATTGAGGCGTGACTCGCAAGGACTTCAGCAGGAATGAGCTCTCGTCTGGTCTATTCTTCCTCCCCTTTCCTCAGACTCGCGCGCAATTTTGCTACCAAAGCAGAAACTAGACCATCACGGCCACTCCTTGGAAGATATGTCGACACAGTCCCTGTTGATCTCGCGCGTGTTCAGTCGGGACCGAACGTTAGACTACGAGACTATGAAACGCAAAAGAAACTGAAGAGGTTTAGCTATGATTTGAAATTAAAGGAGGGGGAAGTATTGCCAGCGGATGGCCCCGATTTCATTGGTACGTTGTATATCCTTGACCTAGCGCTTGTAAATAGACAGGTGATGTAGGACCTAATGGCTGCTCGTTACGCCCACCTCTTTCGCCTACTTTCCAAGAAGTTGTCAGAAACTTCCGTGGAGCAAATATCACTATTTATGTGATTCCTAAAGGTACGTTAGCCGACAGCCGCATTTCTTTCTTCAATGAACTTATCCTTTCCTAATCAAGGAACCACATTACCACCCACCCTCCAAATCCTCCATGAGCACTCAGATCACTACTCATTGCAATGCAAAAGACCTATGACTCTAGATGGTGCGTCGTACAATGCGAATGCCAGATCACAGCATGTATGGTGACTCCTTACACAGAGCTCAATGGTGAGCTGACGGAATTTATTGGTGGCTCTGCCGAGAGTATGGACAAGGAACAGTTTGATGAAAAGTATCCTTTCTCGTTAGACTTTGAATAAATAATTGAAGATCTATTCTATCCAACATTGTCAGATGGGATATTTCAAGTACTTTTAATCCGAACTAATAAACCGCTTGATCGTAAAACCAGTGGGAGATTGATCTGCATACAAACCCGCGGGGTGAATAGTCAGTTATGTAAAGTGGGGCTGCGCGTAACTTGTTCTCTATCCTCACTACTTGGTCGAGTATGGCAAAGTGGTACAAATCAACTCAGACTGGATCAATATACTATCGTGTAATACTTACCAAACAACCATCACCACCACCCCCGCCCCCGCCGGCGGGATTCGCTCTGGTAGTTTCACTCGTTGCTTGTTCCAGTTGCAGGACTGTCATTGCCGTTAACTACCACTCTATGGCCAATCACATACCATCACCAACAGCAACACAGACCCCATCCACCCCTTCCTCATGCATTCCTCCATCCAAGCTGTGCACACCCATGGCCCCTCTCAGCAGGCCGTTTCTGTCTGACGAGTGCCTTTTATGTCAATGCTACCCTGATTGAACAAACTCTGCTGCATGGTGCATGCTTGCTCGTTCCTCCTGATAAGTCTTCTATCTACTCCATAGCTGCTGATCCATTTGGCACCATTGTTACTTCTGGATCTCTCATGAGGGTCTGCAAACGGGCAAGCGTATCAGGCCAAACTGACATTTATAGGAGCTATATTGATGTTGGAGGATGCAAAGTACCTACCTGGTGAATGGTTCTGCAGGTGGTGCACATTTCATGATCGTTACCAGCCCAACCACCCACGTCAGCATCAATCAACTCTGGTCATTGTCTACACAGACATGTCTGCATACGTTCGCCCAACCCACGAAGTCTGTCTGGTCACTTCACTGCTCACACCCTGGCGTTAGAGATCTGTTTCTATTCTGGGCATGGATTAAGTCTGGTGCGCAAAGTTGATGTGGAGGATTGTTCAGATGTATCCGCGAATGTATCCAGCTCTGTCAAGGTGTGGACTCCTTCACGCCTCGTCAGACGGAAATAATAAGATCGTCGTCATGGATGACAGACAACCTCAGGCTCTTGCGGACAGTGCCAACGTCTAGTCTGTCCCACAGCTCGGAATAAAATGTCCTTAGGGACAAACTATCTCAACGATCGTTCTCTAGACATTATACTATCTCAACAATTGTCTATAAACAAGGACATTCAAGAATACGCTTCAATATTCCGTAAGGGATGGCTGATCGGTACGGCATTTGTTCGGATCAGGTTTTCAGACTCCGTAATGGGCATGAAGTGTGAAAGCAAATTTACTATATATAAGTATAAAGTACCACTGGCATATATATCGCATCATTAAAGGCCTCATATACCCGTCCTGCTCGAGTTATACTGCTGCTCTCTTTTCAGAACAGAACATTCATTGACAACAGGCCGGTGAAGCGTCCACATCTCTTTGTTCACTATTTTTGCAAGGTCACGCGCCGAGCGAGTACTCGGCGACACATGTCCCCGGTCAACAAGGCCTTGAGGCACATTTCTAGACCCGCCAAGTTACCATCAATCATCTCCACCTCATCTCCCTACCAATCTTTGCGGAACTCCACTACTTACGCAACCGCGATGCGCCCTCTCACTCTTGACTCGCTCAACCCCGTCGTAAAGAATGTCGAGTATGCCGTGCGCGGCGAATTGGCAATCAAGGCCGAAGCATACAGAGTCAAGTTGAAAGAGAAGGATCACAGACTGCCCTTTGACAAGGTCATTTCATCTAATATTGGGAACCCGCAGCAGAAGGGTTTGGACCAGCCACCGATCACCTTTACTAGACAGGTATGTTGTCGGACTGTCAGGATGAATGGTCAATTTATTGTATCATTGTCAGGTGGCTGCACTCACAGAGTGGCCTGCGCTTGCTGAGCTCGCTCCGAATGCGTTCCCTCAGGACGTCATCGCTCGTGCTAAGGAGCTAATAGACGAACTTGGCTCCGTCGGTGCCTACTCACACAGTCAAGGTGTACCCTTGATACGAAAGAACGTTGCGAGGTTCATCGAAGGTATTCTCATTATCCCTCTCGCTACTTACCCTGAACATCGACTTAATGACTAGATCGTGACGGATACCCCTCCAGTCCTGACAACATCTTTCTCACTGCTGGCGCATCCGCCGGTGTCTCTCTTCTCCTCTCTATGCTCATAGCATCTCCCAATTGCGGAGTCCTAATCCCTATTCCCCAATACCCATTGTATACTGCTGCCCTCGCACAATTCAACGGCAGAGCCGTTCCTTACTATCTCGATGAACCATCTGGCTGGTCCACCTCTGTTGCTTCTGTCGAGGCCGCGATCGAGCAAGCGTCTAAAGAGGGCACTGAGACCAAGATCCTGGTCATCATCAACCCTGGTAATCCTACCGGTGCGCTCCTTGATGAGGAGACGCAAATCAAGCTTGTCGAGCTGTGCGAGAAGCACTCGCTTGTGCTTCTCGCAGACGAAGTGTACCAAGATAACCTCCACCAACGTGACCAATACCCTTTCACGTCGTTTAAGAAAGTCGTCATGAAGACTCAATCGCCTATACCTCTCTTTTCATTCCATTCCATCTCGAAAGGTGTTTTCGGGGAGTGTGGCAGACGCGGAGGATACTTCGAGTGTACAAACATCAGCGAAGATATCATTGGCCAGATCTATAAGATGGTCTCTGTGGGCTTGTGCCCGCCTCTATCTGGCCAGATCGGAGTGGACTGCATGATCCGCCCACCCAAACCCGGTGAAGAAAGTTACCCTCTCTGGGAGAAAGAAACAAACACCATCCACGAATCGCTTGCCTCACGTACTAAAATCATGGCGGAGCGTCTGAACTCCTTACCTGGTGTAAGCTGCGTTGATTCTCCCGGAGCGCTATACCTCCACCCGAGGATCGTCCTGTCGGAGAAGGCGGTGAATGCTGCGAGGGAGGCAGGAAAGGAGCCTGATGTATTCTATGCGCTGGGGTTGTTGGATCACACGGGGATTTGTGTCACACCAGGGAGTGGGTTTGGTCAAAAGGAGGGAGAGTGGCATTATAGGCTTACATGTTTGTGTCCTGGCACGGAGGAGTATGTGCATAAGTTGGCAGAGTACCATCGAGAGTTTGTGGAGAAGTATGGGTTGTAAGGGGATGGAGAAGATCCTGATACTAATCGATTAGAAGCCGACGACGATTGGATATAATCCCTACTCACACTATACACATTGACGCACATACACGATATATACTTGTGATACAGCGGAATATACATGCCTTGTAGATTTACGTAAAGATTCATTCATGAATGCGATATTCAAGTATTTTTTATAAACGTTGAAATTGTGTGAACTATCTTGCTCTGACAGTGGCTCAGAAATTTCGCGTTCGAATGCGGATTTCCAGGAATCGTAGTTGGAAGATGACCATGGTGTTCTAGCGT
>JABFYK010058274.1:0-19843 GCA_018849495.1 Termitomyces sp. T123_Mx157 | reverse complement strand
TGTTAGACATATAAATCTCTCAACTAGATATCATCCTCTGGTCCATCCTCAATCATTTTCGCGTAGTCTTCATAGCTAGCAAACGTTGGTAGCGCCTTCAACTTCTTCCTCTGGTCGCGTGAGGTATCTTTCCGTTTTCGTTTTCTCCCACCTCCTTCATTGTCGATACCACCCCACTCCTCGTCGGCACCTTCAGCGGCACCCTCTTCATCTGAACCGTCCCAATCAATAAGACCGCCGGGAACGTCGTCGTCAAGGGGTATAAGATCCTCATTATCCGAACCTTCGACCAGGGAAAAGCCATCCTCCTCCTCCTCCTGGGTGGCAGGAGCTTCATCTTCACTGTCATCGCCCATATCAAAGTCCGAAGGAAGGCTGTCGTCGCCGTCACTGTCCTCCAAAAGGTCCTCGTCTTCACCCGCAGCTTTAGGCATGGATTGTTGCATTGCCTGGAAATGATGTAAATCCCTTTTGTTACGATGTGCGAGGGACTTCCTACCTTCCAAATCTCTGCCTCGTCCTCGCCCTCATCATCACTATCATCCTCGTTTGCTACATTTTCTTGGTCCTCCTCAGATTCGGTAGCAGCAGCCTCTTCTTCTCCCTGACTTTTCTTCTTGCCGACCTTGGCCGCTTTTGCCTTTTCTTTCTCACTTTTCCGAGAGAAATACTTGTAATAGAACAACTGAAGATAGCTCGTCAACATCCTCTCACATGTTCTCATAGTTGAAAAGCTCGGCACACCTGGTCGACGGGTACATCTTCTGCCCGGGTATTCAAGAACTGAGTATCGTTCATAAGTGCCGCGTCTTCCACCTCGCCCTTAAGCAACTTGACTCCCGTTCCATCAAGTCCGCTAGCAGCAGGCTGCATAGCACTGACACCTTTGGCTTTGCTTACATCCTGCTTTGCTTTTTTTGGGTTCTTGTATACGAAACGATCCAGGAAGTGCGAGAGCGTATTCTGTGAAAGGTCGGCGCTGGCAGTCAGCGGTTGAGAAGTAAGTAATTGTCTTGCATGGAGTGAGATAGCGGGGTGATAGTGATGTAAGAGAGGCGTCTAATTGAAGTTATGAAAATGATGGACTCAGAAATAGTGAAGGGACTGACAAGCTCCCAGATTGGCGAGGAGGACGCATGCGCGTACTGTGGATCACGCTTCCGTGGATCGTAAGGTTCAGCTTCAGGACTCGCAGGCTCGTTTAGGATGGAGCGAAGGCCTGGCACAGTACTGAAAAGCTGGGTAGATCGTTGTTGTGAACCTCTGCGAAAACAGTGACGAGGATTCAAATACGAACCTCCCCAAGAAGATATAGGCCTCCGGTCACAAATTCTGTCGCCCCACTTCCGCTGCTGGCCAACACCTGGACGAACCGTCGCACGATCGCCTTGATGCGCTCACCATTGGTATTCCCGACATCAGCCTTGATGGATTTGAATAGCAGGTTGAGATACATTGCCTGTTTTGATGATGCCGCTAGCCGAATATCATGAAGAGAGTCGTACAAAGTACGATAAAACCGATCTACGATAGATTTCGATGTTGATGTTGAAGCAGCAGAGGCAGATTGTGAAAGAGTGGAGCTAATCTGTTGGATGAGAACGAGAGCTTGCAATGATATGTTGAAGGTGGATGTATGGGTAATAAGAAAGAGAGTGTCAATGTGTTTATTCAGCCTGTAAAGCGATTAGAACTTGTTGTGATGAGAAGAAATGGGGGCTAAACATACCCACTGTCCCCTGCATCAATTTTTGCAAACGGAAGAGCACGATTGACGCCGGTTAAAATGGCAGAAATGAGCCTTGAATGTGCATCCTCGACTTCTGCAAACCCAGCTGCCCCCTTCACCGCCATCACCTTCCCCTTCCCCTTCTTCTTGTCATCGCGGACCTTGACCCTTCCTTTCTTATCCTTCAGGACTTCGCCTTGCTCTTGCACTACGGCTTCTTGTTCCACGTCTTCCACCTTCTCTGGGTCCTCCCCCAAAAGCTCCTTAAACATCTCAAAATACACTTCAATCAGTTTGAGTGCAACATCACGGTTCCCAGGCGTCAACACGATTTGATTGAACGTAATCATCGCATAATATCGCGCGTGGGCATTGCCGCTTTTCTTCTCCGACGAAGCGGATGTTGACTTGGGTTTTGGCTTTGGTTCGGGATCGGTAAAACGGATGTGCGTTCCTTTACTGGGAGGGAGAGACGGAACAGAGGGAGGGGCAGGTGGTCGAAGCACCAGGGCAATAATCTCTCGTACAACGACGGTTTTCATGGAAGGGTGGCTTTGGAGAAGTTGAAGCAGGTGGTAAGATGCACGGGAGCAAAGAGGTTTCTCTGTATCTCCCTGCAGTGAATATAGCTTAGCATTTCATCTGCAAGGAAAGTGACGGAAACGTACAAGTTTATTCACGAGGAGACGTAGAAGATTCTGCTCTTGTTCGGGTTTGTCTCGGAGGAAGGTGAAAATAAGCGTTAGAGATTGAGTGCGAACATATTGCAAGGGATCTAGAGAGAGGGTCTGAAAGCATGTGAGTCCTTGAAACTACCGGATAGTATAAAATAAAACAAACCTCGAGAATCTGGAGAATGGAGAAGAAATACTTCTTTAGCCAATCCTCATAGTACCAACCGACAAGAATTTTGTCCGTGACATCGGGGTGATTCAAAGGTTGGTCACGAAAGTACCTGCATAGGAAGATGAGCGCTTGATCGGGCCATCCATAATTTTCGAACCTTACTTGAGCTTGCGATCAGGTGCGCCTCCACCAACCCACCAATCCATGATGCACCGCAAGGCCTTCAAGCTCTCTTCCCTTCCACCTTTGCCTTTTCCACGTTCTGCCATGCCCTTGAGTGTTTCCAAGGCCTTGATGTTATGCACGGGGCTGCTCTGGACGAGAAGAGTAAGTGCGCTGAGTCTGTCTGACAAAGTACCGGACTGGATAATTTTGGAGAGAAAATTTGTTTCAGAAGACGAAGAGTTAGAAGACGAAGATGATTGAAAGGCATGTATGTCGGCATTGTGGAGGTCATTTGCTTTTTTGGTGAGGGATGTAAGCTGGTCTGGTGTGATGGAGGGCAGTTTCTGTGGCGCTAAGGACGGTATCGCAGCATGCCATAGGGAAGTCGGCTCAAATACGAGCTTTGCATTTTTTTCCATGGGTGACACAATGGTGTCCTTTGGGAGCAGTGTCACGCGGGTCACAAACTGCTCCGAGCTCCGAGTCCTCAAAATCCTAAAACATGCAGGCGAAAACCACATCAAGCTACTGTAATCGACATCATGACCCTGACTTCGTTCTCCTGTTGGCCACGCTCATCCAGTAATCCATTGTGACTTCCGACCATCTCTCATAAGCGCTCCGTTCTGTGCTCCATATACAACCTGACGTCTCTCTTCAATCTCTCGCTGAAGAGAAAATACCATTTCCTCCAGCTCTTGAATTCGTGGATTAACCACAACGGTATCGTTGGCACTGTATTGAGAGACTTGACGTTGTTCAAAGTGCAAGACCCCTCGGAGAGGTAACGGAGGTTTCCGTTGGATCATTTGATTACTGAAACTTGAGGTATTCATGGAGGGTCTCCCAACCAGCGGTAGATCATGATCAGGGATAGGCTGGACATTTTGTCCCGTGACGGTGCTGGATTTATGGTACACTCGCACTTGAGAACAATCTTGCGTCTGGGGACGAGGAAGGTGGAAAGGATCAACTTGACTTCTATTAGAACTATGTTCTAAGTCTACGGTCATGACTGTTATACTCACTTGTGTTGGGGTTTTGTCTGGAGGACAATAGCAGCCTTTTCCTGTACATTATCAAGAATATAATGACGATGGCTCCAGCACAAACGGGCCCAATGACGGCCGCCAAAAGTTTTGTGTGAGATATGTCAGGACAGGTGCCAGGTGGTGATGTAGTGGTGATCTGCGGCGTAATAACTATACTCGTTGCTTGAATTCGCGAGCTAGGAGGTTGCTGTGTCCAGGGAACCTCCTCGGCGGGTGACGGAGTATAGACCATGTAATCCAAGATCAAGGTCGCATTATGAGCTTCTGAGACTGTTATTTTGAGGATATGATCGGCTGGAGAAAGGCTGTCTCTGCTAAACCAGAAAAAGTTCAAAGGGGGGACGGACGGTTGAACGAGATCCGAGCTGTAGTATATACTAGATGAGATAACTCCGTCTAAATCGTAGACAATTTGGAGGCAAGAGGTCGGCCGTCTGAGTCCGTCTGTGGGATTCTCCGGCTCAACAAGGTTATCACCATATACTATATCGTTTGGAAACTTCTCTGGTCCAACAAGGTTGACACCGAATACGGAAACTGATGTTTCTTGTGACGCTTTGTGATCAGTGAATGAAGACATCCAATTTATGTGATTGAATACCAACAGTAAAGCGAAAAGTAGCTGACGCCTGCTGTGAGCTTGTTCGACGAGTTGTGTTCTTATAGGGGTGACGACCGATAGTGTTAATGGGACAAGCTAGAATGCTCGTGTTGAGCTGCCAATCACCCCTGAAGTCGACCGAGGGATCACTGTCGTCGACAACTCAACGCTCTCCGAGCAATTGAGTGTCTTTTCCCACTGTCACGACAGCGTAATCAATTGCAAATTCATGTGTAAGACCTTCTGTCCATATCATCATGTTGTGAAATGCGTCAGGCAGAGTTGGAGACTGATAGAGGACATTGATTGTGTGCGTTGGCGCTCAACTGGCTCTCGCTTGGTACACCATCGATCCAGATCGTGATAGGGAAAGACTTGTTTGACCATCCGAAGATTGTCAAAGAGGTCTCTGCAATCGCTATCGGTGAGCCTCGAAAGTGCATGTATATCGAAATTAAGCTCGTACACACCTGAAAATTTGGCAAGTAGATATTCCGTCGAGCTTGAGGATACCAAAGTAGCAGAACCCCCAAAGTAAACCGGGTCTCGGTATCTGTAATTGAGAATATGTGTTCCTCTGTAAGACATATGATGCGAGTCGTCGTCCAAGATCATTGCAGCCATCGAAGGTGATGAGAAAGAAAAAAGCATTGTCGAGGGGGGTTATTTTAATCATTGTCGACATTGGCGACAAGATTGAATCGGCGTCAAAAGGAATCCGGCACTGCGGTGCATAAGTAGTGTTAAGGAAGAAATCTTCACTATAGCAAAGATGGCATCATTATCATCTGATGAAATAAGCCCAGAAGCTCTAAACTAATAAGTTGTCCTAAAGAGTGACATACAAAAGACGCACTGCACGACTGCTTAAGGAATGATATAAGTATGAGAAGCACAAGATCGTCGGAACTGACAGTCCGGAGTCTTGTGGCACGTCATCACATCATCGCCAGCGTCCTCAGACTTGTCGAACTCAATGCTCGCCCTGGCGTGGCGCACGCTGATAGGAGTGCCTTGAAGTTTTCGCTGGAGACTGGACTTGGCAGAGGCAGGTACTCGCGACGGGATTCTTTATATTGTATTTGGCCTGGGAGAAGAGTGAGTGAGCTCGATGGACATACCTTTGCCGTCCATTAAGATATGACGGAACCGCGTGACTTGATGGGACTCGGACCGAGTCGCCGCACGCGCCACGATCACTACCCCTCGAACAAAGCACAGTAACAAGTCAGAACGGCCACTGGTGTCAGGCCGCATGGCAATCAGGTGCTCATTTCCCGACACAAGGCTGTTACAGATGGAGGAGACTTATCCGAGTCATCTACATAAGTAATTCTGAAAAAAGTATCGCCATCTCGGTTAGGTGTAGTCAATGACAAGGACACTACTTCCGCAATAAATGAGTTATGTACGAGATTGAGGCCTACGTACGCGCAGCCCGATGGCCAGTGCATACAAAATCTCTGGGCGCGGTGATGAATTAGCCAAAGATTTGCAAGGCGGATCCAAGACATACTACATACCGAGTCAAGAACATCAAATGAAAAGACGGGCGAGACCCTCAACGTTCAACGTTTCAATGGGTAGCGAAGTCAAGCACGTCCATAGACATCCATCGGTCGGTCCTCATCCATGTCTACCTGCACATCATCGACATCTTTGACCTTTTCTTTTCCTTTTCCTTTCGCCTTTCTCGCACGCGTCGTCCTCTTCGTGGTGCTGAGATCCCGGGGGAGGCGGAAGCATCCCGTGACGGCGCATTCATCAACGGCTCGCCCCCTCTCGCGACCTCTCCATCTGCCCTCGCACCTGCAGCACTGCGTCTGGGGCCCTCGCCATCGGTGCACTCTTTCCCATCGCACGATCGACCATATGTGCCGCCGCCTCGTCGACAACCCAGCCTTCGAGTGCCGGAGCCTCCTTAGTAACTAGAGGTGTGCCTTTGGGGTAGAGACGGACTTCGTGAAGCAGATGCGCTGGGAGTTAGTCGCGGTGTGTGTTATTGATTTCTTGGAGGGGTCGTGGGTCCAGCACGAGGGAAGAATGCGGCTTTGGGGCACGGAGCGAGACAAGTACCTTTGCTGCCGGTGAAAATAAACTCAGTACCCAGCAGACTCGTGTTTCCCCTTAAGAAGCGTGCCCGAAAGCCGGAAAAACGGGGTCGGCGTGTCTAGACCCTTCACAACACTATCAGCCTATCAGCCTCTCTAACAACGAGTGCTAGGCAAACGCACGATAAGACGGTACGTCGAGGAGCTTGGAACAAGTGTGGGCTCGATACTGCCGAGGTCGAAGGTGAATTAGCGACCTCTTCGTCTTGATACTCGTCATCGGGACCAAACGTGCTTGTATCCAGACATCAATTCGAGTCCAAGAAACTTTTGCTTGTTTATGTCTGTATTTTTACGACGTCAATCCATTTCTGTATCCTCAGGTCTGACAACGAGTTACGACCATGGCAAAAGCTAATTCGACAAAAACTGCGGAGTCTAGCACCTCAAAGAAATCCTCCAAAAGCACATCAGGCGCCCCATCTCAGCTCAATCAGTCGAGTCGCAAAGGCAAGCGTGCATGGAGGAAGAACATCGACATACAAGATGTAGAGCATGGTATGGAGGAGATGCGGGCGGAAGAAAGGGTCACAGGGTGAGCCAACTTTGACACCAATGCCTCAGGATGGTCGTCTTGACTCTTTTCTCTTAGTAAAACCTTGCAGGCAACTAAAGATCAGGATCTTTTCCAAATCGATGTCCAAGGCGACGCACAAGGTTTGCTACATCATTCATAATCATTTAAATTGCGTATTATGTTGACTGGCATATTCAGTTCGAAAATCTTTGAAAAAGTTTTCTCCTGCTCTTACGTCTACAAAAATACTTTCTCAGCGTTCTGCTGTCCCTGCTGTCTTTTCTCGACGATCATCGGCTACCTCGAACAAACGGAAAGCGCTTGTCAGCCATGAAGAAAAGGCCAGACTACTCAGAATTGGCAAACGCCCGCGCAAGGGGCCATTTAACAGCATTATAGACCCTACAGAGTTAGGCGCAGGGAGTGCTATGCTCGAAATGAGCGAGGCTGTCAAAAAAAGTGGGACATATGATGTATGGACGCCTCAGTCAGAAGATGTGGAAATCAAGGATGGACTCGAAACCGTACAGCCGAAAAAGATTAAGGTGCGGTCACATTGTGTCTCTCACCCTAATGATCCCACTCATCTACTTAATATGGACAGGCACCCGCCACTAAACATGTACGGGACACCATAGAACTACAAGCTGTGATAGAACCACATCAGGGAACATCATACAATCCAACTGTTGAAGCACACGAAGAACTTCTCCTGCAGGCGCATCAGGACGAGGAGCGACGAGTTCGTGAGGTGGAGAAACTCGCGCAGGTAAAGGAAAAGATGGAGAGTGCGAAGAGGGAAACTGAAGAGGTCACCTCGGGCTTTGCATCAGGGATGAAGCTGCAGGAAGAGGTGGACAAGGACGAGGATGAGGATGTTACAGAAAGCCGCGCGGAAGTGCCAGCAAAAAGGCAGCCTGCGCGGAAAACCAAGGCGCAGCGGAGAAAGGCGGCTCAGTTGCTCGCTGAAGTATGTTTTATTGATATCTATCCTATTGAATGTGTTCTGACATACACGATGTCTAATTAGAAACGCGAGTTGGCTGATCGAGCAATGCGGAAACGAATGTTGGCGGCGATACCTTCCGCAAAGTCCCTACGACGGACAAATGCTCAGCTCATGTCTGCGCGAGAGGAAGAGCTAGCTCAGAAGCGCGCGGCAGAGCTCTCGAAGCTGAAGCAACACGGACTCGCTGGGCAAAGATTGGGGAGACACAAAGTACCTGAGGGTCAGGTAGATGTGCAACTCGGCGAAGACTTGAGCGAGTCATTAAGGGCACTCAAAGTGCGTTTTTTTCCAGTCGTTGCCGTTTGTCTGATTTGAATGCTCGAAAAACAGCCAGAAGGGAATTTGTTCCGTGACCGGTTCCTTAATATGCAGCATCGCGCACTTGTGGAGCCTCGCGTTCTTGTTGCGTAAGTCATCATTATTTTTCCCAGTGTCCACTTGCTGTAACTAAAGAATGATCTAGACCCAAGAGACGCAGAACAAAGATCGTCGAATATGAAAAACATGCATGGAAAAGGTTTAATTAGCTATTAGAGGATTGTATATACATACAGCTATTTTGTCAAAAATTATGCTGTTTGGCGTCTGACGCCACGAATGTACGGCCGAATTGCCGGCGGACAACTGTACAGTTCTTTCAGCCACCGAAACACAGCCACATGATGGTCCGCAAGCAGATTGTAATTCTTATGTAAACATCGTAAGGTATAGTACTCCCCAATGGCCGCCACAAAACCCACCAAGAAGGCTGCCTCTGGCAAACGTAGGTCTACGTTGTCGTTATCTATGTTCTAATCAATAATTTTTCCATTCAAAACAGCTGCGCCGAAGGACAGCAAGGCCAAGGCGGCGAAAAAGGCTGCACTCCAGGGTGTCCACTCCCATGCCTCCCGTAAAACAAGGACGTCTGCATCGTTCCACCGCCCCAAGACCCTCCGCCTTGCCCGGGATCCTAAATACCCTCGCAAGTCCATTCCTCATGCACCCCGGATGGATCAGTTCAGGACGATTGTTTCGTGAGTTGTGTTTGCTTTTCTGTTGAGCAGGACAAAGCGGTGTCATTGGTTTGAAAAGTGGAATTGGTGGCGGGGGTGGAATGGTAGTGGATCTATGCCCGGAATTCGCTTTTAACCGTGTTTTCTTAGGCCCCTGAACACGGAGTCAGCCATGAAGAAGATCGAGGAGCACAACACTCTAGTGTTCATTGTTGACATCCGGTCAAACAAGCGACAAATCAAGGACGCTGTGAAGAAGCTGTATGATGTCCAAGCTGCCAAAATCAACACCCTCATCCGGTATGCGTCTCTCACTTATTTGATTTTTGTCGAGTCCTGATATGTTTTTAGCCCCGACGGAAAGAAGAAGGCCTATGTGCGCCTGACTGCTGACCACGACGCTTTAGATGTTGCCAACAAGGTGTGTTCTTCATATCTTTCGTAGTAGGACCGATATTGACGATTGCTGTGCTTGCCAGATTGGCTTCATCTGAACGTTTTTGTCCTGGGACGCTTGTGGGATGTGTGATGGCCTTTTACATACTTTCTTCTATGCTTTTCCCGTATGTATCATGAATCAACATGCCGACTATCATGAACACCACCTTCCTGTCTGAGAATGCTTTTGCTGTTTTCGTGAGCTCAAGAATTTGAATGAAAATTGGTGATGCGGATTCCGATGCGTGGGAACTTATTTTTTTGTGGAAACTGACGCGCCGAGCTACCATGTCACTGTCTCCTTCAAATGTTTCGAATAGCACTTGCCCGCCCATCTCGTGCGGTTCTTCCTTCAATAACACGATGGCGGCGGTTTAACTCTAACAGACCAACGTTCGTCCCATCCTGTTCATAAGAAAGTAAAGTTCAACTCATTCCTGTTTGACCTTTAGTATTCCGCCTTCGCCTTCACCGTCGAAATCCAACAAGCCCAAAGATACTAACCCTCATAAAGGCAAAGACATTGACCTCGGTGCTTTAATTTCCGAGGATGGGTGCGTGTCAAGTCTAGTTGAGCTCGCTAGCTTCGACTTACGATCTGCCTCCTTAGACTCTCATACGGCGAACTCCAGAAGTGTGTGGATACACTTTGGAACGATTCATCTGACAATTGAGTATACAGAGTATTGTCGAACATGTCGGAAGATGAGTTGGAGACGTTGTTCAAGGATCCACCAAGGCACCTCCTTCATAAACTCGGCTGTTCATTCATCTGACTCCCCTTGATCAGACTTGCAGAGACCGAGCCTGAAATGTTCGGGAAAGTGTATGTCGTTCATTCTTCGCATGGGATCATGGTTTGACCGGAATCTAGAGAAATCCTAGACGAAGGGCGTCCCACACGTCTCGACCCAAACAGTCTACCAACACCTCCACTTGAACCTGGAAAGCCATATACTGAGGAACAGTATGCGGCCTCGCTTGTCCACGGCCGTGGTGTTCACGTTCCTATCTACCACGAGCCGAAATACGGTATCCCTGCCGGGAACATACATTTCCGCTCGCACCACCCAGAACTACTTGATCTCTTCACGCATTTTGCAGCACACGCCGCGTCATCACTGGGTATACCCTGCTCGAGACCTGTGCACCTGCCGAATAAACGGACGCTTTGGACAGTCCCGCGCTCCCCATTCGCGCATAAGAAAAGCCAGGAGAACTTTGAGCGTATCGTTTACAAGCGCGCATTGAAGGCGTGGGATGCGGACCCGGAGGTTATTGATAGATGGTTCAAATATTTGAGAAGGCACGCGATGGGTGGTGTGGGTATGAGGACGACGAAGTGGGAAAGGATGCCGTTGAGCGTTGGGAAGGCACGTATGGAAACCGTTTCAAAATTGGAGTCAGTGAATGCGCAGAGGATCAAAGCACTTGGGCAGAAAATTATCGCGGCAGAGTTGGCAGCCCAACAGAAAACAAAGGTTGTCGCGAGCATCCCGTCAGCGTAGATTGTAAAGAAGGATTCAAATCTAGCTCAGATTAGATAAGATCATGCTAATCTATTGTTCTAATATGATCGTCCTGCTTATTGTTCTCTAACTCTTGCTTTCCAATGTCGACTACTGTTCCGCCCCGTCCTGCTCCAGCCGATGCATTCCCGACACAAACCTCTAGTACACAGGCCGAGACTGAGGCTGTCTTGCTTCGTCACATCCCATCTAACGCGGAGCAAGCACCAGGTCTCTCCAAGACGTCCCATATGCAGTTTCTTGTTCGCAATCTCGTGCAAGGATTCCCTGCAAGATATGTAAGCCAAGATGCTAGCCAACCGTGGCTACTGTTTTGGACCACACAAGCATTTAGCATCCTTCAAGTGGGTCTTGATCCGGGTAATAAACAACGGTATGCATGAAACCGCGGCCATTGCAAACGGGATAGATATCTCACAACTACACAGTATGATCAATAAAATATTAACTGCCCAACACCCTGATGGTGGATTCGGTGGCGGACCTGGGCAAGCGGCTCACCTCCTGCCAACCTACGCGTCGGTGTGCGCGCTTGCCATCGTCGGTCGCCCCGGACCCGAAGGTGGTTGGGACCAGATTGACAGGTGCGTATGGATTGTGCTGATAGTGGGCCTGATCAGATGATTCTGGCATAGAAAGAAGATGTATAACTTCTTCATGTCATTGAAACAACCCGATGGTTCCTTCCTTGTCGCGCATCATGCAGAGGTTGATGTTCGGTACGTTGCATCCGAGAATCACGTCCATTTTCGTATGCTCAAGTACTGTATAGTGGAATTTACTGTCTCCTTGTAACGGCCACGCTCCTTGACATTCTTACACCTGAGTTGGTCGAGGGTACTGCTTCCTTCATCGTTTCCTGCCAGACCTACGAAGGAGGTTTTGCCTCGGCATCGCAACCCTATTACGCCGCTTCTCCCTCGTCTCACCCTGGAGACCCTGCTGATCACACGCCACTCCGGCTGCTGGAAACACCGCGTCCAGCTCTTGGTGAAGCTCACGGTGGCTATACATTCTGCGCTCTTGCAGCGTGGGTGCTGCTGTTACCATTTCGCGATGACAACGAGGAGAACCCGCCAGATATTGATGTTAGTAAACTGCTGAGGTGGTTGGTGATGATGCAAGGAAGTGAGATAGAGCTAGGCGGGTTCAGGGGCCGCACGAACAAGTTGGTGGACGGCTGTTATTCGTGGTGGTGTGGAGGCGCTTTTGCACTGCTTGAGGCATTAGGAGTAGGCAAACAAGAGAATGATACAGTTCCGCCGAAAGAAGACGAGTCACTGACAGAGGAATGGGCTGACGTCGACGGTATGTTTTTATGTTTCCTGTTTATTTGTCAACTGATGAGAGCTACAGATTCACTGTTCAACCGACGAGCACTTCAAGAATATATATTATACGCAGGCCAACATCCAGCGGGGGGCTTACGAGACAAACCACCGAAGTACGCCCTCTTCAACCCCCTTTCCGGAGCGTCAACTTATATTTGCTAGAAACCCGGATGTCTACCATACTTTATACTGTCTCTCTGGGCTTTCAATTGCACAGCATCATATCTCTCCGTCAGCCGCGCGACGAGCCCGAATTCGTGATTCCTGGGACGCCACTCGCTTCCATGCTTTGGGTATGGTCTTGTTTAAGATCTTATCGAAATGAACCTCATGTTCTCTCGTAGACTTGAAGATCAGCGAGAGTGTCCTACCTGGCAGGATCAGACAAAAGATTTTTGAGGATGCACTGGCCTGGGCACAAGATGAGAGTGGATCAATTATTATCGGCAGCTCGGAAAATCGCGTGGTATGTTTCAAAGTACATACTCACCATATTCACTTACTTACTTCGCAATTTGCTTAGAATGCAACACATCCACTATTTAACCTGACAATTACTCATACAGAGGGGCTAATGGGATACTTTTATGGCCAGACACTGTCGCCCCATTCATAAGCGAAATCATCATGACAACCGCTGGATGGGGAAACTAGAAGAATTCATCTGCATGTTCATGTCATAGGAAGGAAGGATGCTTGATGGGACATTGTCATCTATGTATGATAAATCGTGAGGTTTAGATATAATGATGTATGATAGATATGCGAACACCATCTTCAAGGCCATAATAATAGTGCGAAGACGTATGTACCCGTAGCAGACTGTCAACTATCCGGATTAAGATGTATATGTGTGTGTATGCGGCATCCACTTCCACGAACATTTTTGCGGCAATGGTAAAAGCAGAGTGCAAGCAAGATGACGACAGGATCATGCAACATTTTAAGTCAATAACCAAAGCTGTTCCACGGATCTCTCAAGAACATTAGTCATACGGTGTGTCCTGGACAACATGTTTATTGTGACCCTTTGTCAGTACATGAAACAAACTTGAAAGGACGAATAACGTACAACGACACTTTCGTTATCCGACTTTGCACCCTGTACAGTCTGGCTCAATTGCGGGTCTGTAGCTTCTCTATTGAGTACTTGATGCTCTTCCGTTGTTTCAAGACCGCTTTTATTTATCGGGCATGAACTTGCGCTTGACTCCGCGCCTGTTTTGACGGCTTCTTTTACTGTGTCGGCCCCTTCTTCATTCTCCTTCAGTTCACGATTCTCCTTCGTTTGAGGTCCGGTTCTGTCATTGGAGTCCTCCGCAGGAGTGATTTCTGGCTCTCCCACAACTCCTTTCGCTGCGTCAGCCTCCCCATTTTCTTTCTTCGCGTCATTTGCAACGACAGCACGTGTACCGTCATCATTCGCTGCTGGTTTTCCATCTTTCGCCTTTCTCCTGCGTTCCTTCGGCTTCAAGTTTGAGACATCGCGATGGCCCTTCGCTCGTCCCTGACCTTTGACACGCGCTTTCTTCGCGTCTGTTCGCTGAGCACGTACTCCTTTCGCACGTTTTTCTTTTGCTTTCTGCTCAGCAAATTCGAGGACCTCCTTCACTCGCTTCACTTGATTGGGATCATTCCACCACCCATGTGCAGAAGGCAGTGCAACCTTAGAATGCGAGTATATACATTTCAGGTCCCCGAATTTGCAGGAAGAAAGAAGATAGTACAAGCAGACATTTTTGCCACTGCAACACTTGTCAGATGCGGTCAAAAAAGAAACCATAACCCACTTACAGATCATCACGAACACTCTTCTCATCTGGCGCGTGTGAGAAATCACACTCGACACCCCGCGCACACCCATCATGATTATAGAATCGACATGGCACACCGTTGCCCACATGGTGACAATCACTCGAGTCAGAAGGCTCAGCAATTTCCAACTTGTCGTCCTCATATCGTGGAAATTCGAAGTCAACAGGCTCGCCGTCCGGGGTGACATCAGAAGAGGGAGGATAAAGAACATGGCTGCCGATTTTAGTGGCTTGGAGGAGAGATAGTGTACGCCCAAGCGAGCTGTGGGCAAGAATATGAACGGGGTCATGCGCAATGACTGTCTCAAAGTCTGGCATATTCAATCAGAGCAAGAAAACAAGGCCAGAAGAGATTCGCACCAATTTTTGCAGCAGGTAGAAGGCCCTGCTCGAGTCGGGCGACTCCTCTGTAATAACGCGCCTCAAGAGATTTGGGATCGAATGACAATGCACGTGTGGCTGCATGCGTCGCGTCAACATACCTATGATTCAGAATCAATGTTGTCGAGAACTAACGCTTGTTGAGATAGCATACTTACAGTTCACGCTGTACGTATGCTCTGGCGAGTTTTAAATAACATTCTGGGCTTGATGGCCAGAAATTTGTTGCATCGAAATAGCATGTCGATGCGCCAACATAGTCCTTCTGATCAAATAATGCATCACCCTAGACAGCCGTTGTCAGACGGGTAGAAATTTGATGGCATCCCAGAGATTTACTGACCAATTGACATGCCTCGTCTGCAAGCTGGTGGTTGCGTTCTCTGCGTTCTAAGCGCTGTAGTGCACGATATTTTAGTGTTTTTTCCCTCGCTTCGATTTGTTCCTTGGCAGTCAAAGGTGCCAGCTGTACAATGTCAACACTTTCCGTGCTTCGACTAGGGTTGATGGATACAATTTCATGCGGCTTCAATATCTCGTTATAGAGCGCCATATTCTGTATCTCTGCATAAAAATGAGACGAAAACATGGCAAGACTAGCAGAAAGTGATCGTACGGGGGGGGGTCTTTGAGACGTCCAGCGTCGCTACGCCGTCACCTTTATTCAAGTCCAAATTTCGGATCACTCACGTGCAATGTGATCGCGTTTGATCTGACAATGATCTGAATCACGTCACAAGCCTCCCGCGTTCCGTTGGACACGACGACCATGACCTCTGCCAACGCCCCCGTTCACGATGAAATAAACCTTGTACGACTAGTACGACGGATACAACGAGACACTTCAGAACAGCCGGAGAAGAATGTCTCGCTAGAAACTTGGATCAAAGCTCAAGGCACACTACAGGTATGCCTTGGTCAAAAATCCTGCATGTTCGTCGTTTTCTGATGATCTGAAGAAAGTGAAATTCGCGCGGAGGCTGCTCAAAAATGTTGCATTATATGGTGAAGACCAGTCTCCGTAAGTTTTCAAGTCCGTCTCCTGAAGGCTCTGACGAAGATTTAAATAATTGTATCCCAACAGAAAGAAGGCACAGCACTTTGATGATATCCGTATAAAGCTCGAAAAGATAGAAACACATTTGAAATCCATTGAGAAAGTACGTCGCTATATCATTTCCCTTTCCGTACACCGTTCAACGTGTTTGTTCCCCCAGCCTCAACCTGCACGACCGCCTTCAATTCTTTCAAGGATCCCACGACCTGCCCCGCCGTCGACATTGACCCTCGACCTCCCAGCAAGCTCCTCAAACCCTCTCTCTATCTCCCTAGAGGACGAATCATTATCAGTCCCCACAGACGACTTACTCCTCCCCGCAGATACTCCTTCCTATCCCTCCTCCACCAGCTTTTCCTTCCCTACGCCAATGACCCTTATTCCGACTACCATTCCATCCTCTACTGACCTCTCCACCCCTAAACCCACAGCCGTAACAACCGGCGCTGCACCTCGACTTGGCTTTCTTCAGAATTCGAACGCGATTCAAGAGGAGCTCTTTGATCAGATATCCCAAATGGCTACGCAACTCAAAAGGAATACGGTGCACTTCTCTGAATTGCTAACAAAGGACAAGGCCGTTGTAGAGGGGACCAAGGAGAAATTGGAGAGCAACTTTGATGTGATGCAGAAGGAGAGATTGAGATTGAGGGACCATAGAGGAAAGAGTTGGGGGACGACCTGGTTGTCTGTACTTGTAGTGGTGGCGGTTTTACTCTTGTTCGTCATTATGGTTGGCATTATTCGATTCACTTGAACAATCAGAATTTGGTTATTGCGATGAAACTCATGAAGCCACAATCCCTGTGTGTATCCAACTCGAAAGACAAAGAAACAATGACAGAGGACATATTGAGTATCGATTCTGCAGTAGAATTCACGTTTCTTCTCCACAATCCTCAAGTACCTTTGTCTTTCCCTACTCAAAGGACGCCCGAACACACACCTTCGAGCCATTCAACATCACTCCTCACCGTAGTCAAGTTCTCATACCCTCCCTCTGTAATGACGACAACATCCTCAATCCTAATCCCACCCACACTCTCGTACTTCTTCAATACCTCCACATCTACGAAGCTCGAGTCGTGTGCCTTGGCACGACCCAACAAGTGCGGAGAGAAATAGATCCCCGGCTCAACGGTGACCACCATGCCCTGCTCCAAAGGCCTTCGGAGCCTCAAATACCTATATAGACTCTGGCGGCCCCACTTTGCCTCGTTCACGCCTGGCTTGGCGCCTTCGCCTAGCACGACGGTGTTCCCAGATACTGGATCGGTAGGTTTGGAGACGGTGGGGACGTCATGCACGTCCATGCCTAACGAGTGACCGAGTCCATGCGGGAAGAAAGCAGCAGTAAGTCCTGAAGCTAGAATCGCCTCCTCGGTGTGCTCTGCGCCCGAGCGGAAGATGCCTAGACGCTGAAACCCGCGGATTAATGTACGGTGGCAGACCAACTGCACCTCGTCCCAATGTAGTCCTGGTTTAAGCAACGCAAAAGAAGCGTGTTGCATTTCCAGCACCAGGGAGTAGATCGCACGAGCTTCGGGTGTGAATTTTCCGCCGTTACCGACAGGCATCGTCCGTGTTATGTCAGAGGCATAGTTGGACCATTCGCAGCCTGCATCAATAAGGAGAACTTGAGCCTGGAGGATCTGCTTGTCCAGCGAAGAGGAAGTTGCAAAGGAGGCAGTATTATGGTGATCGTGAGGAGAGACTGGACCCCAGGCAAAGTCACGGTCGTTGCAACAGTAGTGAAGCGTTGAGGCACGGGTAGAGGCAGCGACGATGGGGAGGTAAGCTTGGTGTACAGCTCTAAAATTCTGTGTTAGAAAAGCCCATGGCGATCTGGGAGCACGCACCCTTCGCGCCTGCATGAGGCTACAAAGATTGCCTCTGCCTCTGCCTCCTTCTCGATGAGCCATTCTCCAGGCAGAAAAGGGCGATCAGCTGCTGCTGCGCCTTGGCGAAGACCGTTCTTGACAGCTTGACCGAGCACTCGCATCACGACTTCATGTGCACGCGAGCTGATGACGTTTGCCCGACGGATTAACTCGATTTCATATGCGTCTTTGGTGAGACGTGCATTCTGAAGAGCAGTCAGGAGGTAATAGTCCGTGACAGCAACCGAATCCTGCGCAAGGGCAAACGAAGTATAGGTTGCAGGTAGCTCTGGATAAAGCGGTGAGTTGCGAGGGAGGGTGTGGACGAGTGCACCTGGAAGTTCCGTGAGAAGAGTAGTGAGGGTTTCTTGTAAGGTAGGGGAGCGATCGACTCGGGTGACGTCGTGGGACTGTGCAGCAACAGCAAGAGAGGGAGGTGGAACGGACCACATAATGTCGTCTTCGTTTGCCTCGGGGATGAAAAGGTCGACAGAGGGCGTCTGTTCAAGTGAAGTGCCGGGCTGATAAGCCGCGAGCAGGAACGAAGAGGGTACATTGCAGCCCGTCAAGTAGTAAAAATTGGACTCTTGACGAAAGACTAGCTCGCGATCTGTATCATGGCGAAAATCAGTGACTTCACCAGCCAGAAGCAAAATTTGCGGCTACAAAAGATTCAATAGAAGCTTTGGATGAGTTTATGGACCTACCTTTGTCTGTTCTGCGGAAGGTAGCAGCTTCACGAGCTGCTCAAAGGTCTTTCGAACATGGCTAGAAGCTGTTCAACACGGTTAATCTGCTGATGATGGTGTTAGGCGAAGACTGACCTGGATACAATGTCATGATAAAGAGTCAAGTTATCATCGGGGTTCGGATCAATTTCCGACACAAAAATGTTGTCCCTCTCCAAGGCCGAGAAATCCTACATTCAGGCCGGTCTCCTCGCCTCGCCCTCTTCTCGTGCCGATGGACGTGCTTTACTTGATTTTCGCTCGGTAGCACTCGAAACGGGCGTGGCACCTCTTGCTAACGGGAGTGCACGTCTCAGTATTGGAAGGAACCCTCATGACGGCGGAGGAGGTACTGAGGTCGTTGCTGCAACGAAGCTTGAAGTAGAATCAGTCGATGAAGACGGCCAGGGGAAAGACGGTGGTCGTATAGTATGCACAGTAGCTTGGTGAGCCCCGCCGTCTTCCATAAATTCTCCATAATCACTAATTGCACAAGACCATCTAGTTCACCTTCTGCCTATTCACATCTCTACTCTTCTGCACTCGACGATATCCAGGCAGATCTCACCTCCCTCTTGCACCAAACCATCTCGCATCCCTCCCTGCATCCCAGCAACCTCACCATATTGAAGTCTAAGAAATCTTGGCTGCTTAACCTCGATGTCCTAGTACTTTCAGACGCAGGCAACATCCTCGACGCGTTGTTCATGGCTTCCCGGGCTGCATTGTGGGATACACGTGTTCCGAGGACCAGAGGGGTCGAATATAAGGCACCCACACGCAAAAACACAGTGAACGACAGGGAAGGCATGGATGTTGACGAAGACGAACATGAGAACGCGCAGAAGCAGAGTGGGTTCGACACGCGCGTGTTGCCCAAAGCGACAGATTTCGAGCTCCCGGACTATTGGGATGAGGGTGAGGTGCTAGATGGCAGGGAACGGTGGCCGGTTGCGATAACACTCAATCTTGTGAGTTGCCCCGACGCGGCCATGCAGATTGCTTAGACCAATTCAGGAATCATCAACTCATTTCCTTGACGCTACAGCACAAGAGGAGGCTGCCTCACCGTTGAAGCTTCTTCTAGCTTTCTCGTTCCGTGATGGCCAGTCTGCTATCTTACAGGGCATGCGTATGCTTGGGCCTGGTGAGCTCACACCTCCACATCTAAAAGAACTGGTCAAGGCATGTAACTCCCTTTCAATAATTTCATCCGCTCATCTCATACAAACTCAGGTCGGGGAAAACTATGCGCGAGAGCTCTTCGTTGCTCTGAACGCGAAACTGAAAGACGAAGATGTGCGGCGAACTCAGAAAGCTAGAGAGCGATTTGAGCTTCATCGATAATACACCTGTGCCCTCTCTTTTAATGATATTTATTCTGGTGATCGCGCTTCAAGGTAGCAGATGTGGTCACGGGCCGAGATTTGAACATCAACTCTCCAGATCCCAGTCACCAAGGAACCGCAGAATGATACAAGCCACAGATTGAAGCACTGCAGTATTCATAAACAATCACAAATCCAGAGTGAACATTAAGCGCGGAAACCGATGATGGGCATGGTATGGGTAGTCGTAAATCCAGTCCATCCTTGATGACATTACACATGGACACTGTAGCCTCGGCAATACTTTCGGAGGAATCACGACCAGTGCTTCG
>JABFYK010058273.1:13352-30055 GCA_018849495.1 Termitomyces sp. T123_Mx157 | reverse complement strand
GGCAGCCGATTTGCGAGATATATTGGGCCAGGTGGGAGCGGCATGCTGGGAGATGGGCTTAACTTGACACTGGGAACGAGCTCAAATATTTATGCATTTGAGAGAAATCACGAGCATGAGCATGTGGCATACGTGGGTGCTATTCAAGACATGAGAAGTAATTTCTTTGATGGGATCGACAAGAACGGAGTGGCAGTGCTCCGCAGTTAGACCGGCCCTAATGCAATCGGATAAGCGCATTTGTGAGACTAACTTCGGAATTTGCCTACGTGACATCTCCCCTCCGCCCAACAACAAGAAAGCAAAGGTAACTCGCCGCAGTTCGCAGCAAAAGACTGTGCAGATTCTTATATAAATTCTAACTCTTTCAACAGGGCTCCAACACCTATAATCTTCTTTTTATCTTCATTACTCCTCTAACAAACATCAGCAATGGAAGACGAAGTCGCAGCGCTCGTATGTCTCGATCGCCCGTCCATACATTTACATCTCTCATTCGCGGCCTTGGAATAGGTTATCGACAACGGTTCTGGCATGTGCAAGGCTGGCTGTACGTTATCAAAGCATCGGCGCGTTCATATATTAACCCGTGTATATTCCAGTTGCTGGTACATAGAATATGAAATCGCGATGTATCAAGCACGACTACTAACTCTAATTACAGGTGATGATGCCCCTCGTGCTGTTTTCCCGTATGTCGAGCGGGATCCATTAGCCTCGTAATTATTTGTTGATGCCATGTTACAGTTCCATCGTCGGTCGCCCTCGTCACCAGGGCGTCATGGTTGGCATGGGTCAAAAGGACTCTTATGTCGGGTGAGTTGCTGCTTTCATGGCGCCTTGACCAGTTTGTTGAGATTTGTTAAGTGATGAGGCTCAATCGAAGCGTGGTATATTGACTCTCAAGTACCCTATCGAGCATGGTATCGTCACCAACTGGGATGATATGGAGAAGATCTGGCATCATACTTTCTACAACGAGCTCCGTGTCGCCCCTGAGGAGCACCCCGTCCTTTTGACCGAGGCTCCGCTCAACCCCAAGGCCAATCGAGAAAAGATGACCCAAATCATGTTTGAAACCTTCAACGCCCCCGCTTTCTACGTCGCTATCCAGGCCGTCCTCTCTCTCTACGCTTCTGGTCGTACAACCGGTATTGTGTTGGACTCTGGTGACGGTGTCACCCATACCGTTCCCATCTATGAAGGTTTCGCTCTGCCGCATGCCATTCTCCGTCTCGATCTTGCTGGACGTGACTTGACTGACTTCTTGATCAAGAATTTGATGGAGCGCGGCTACCCCTTCACCACCACTGCTGAGCGCGAAATCGTCCGGGACATTAAAGAGAAACTTTGCTATGTCGCCCTTGATTTTGAACAAGAGCTCCAGACTGCCGCTCAGTCCTCTGCCCTCGAGAAGAGCTATGAACTTCCTGACGGCCAGGTGATCACCATTGGCAATGAGCGGTGAGTTTCCACATTGAGTCTCGCTTGAACTTCAAGTATTGAACATGACATTATAGTTTCCGTGCCCCTGAGGCCCTCTTCCAACCCGCCTTCCTTGGTCTTGAAGCTGCTGGTATCCATGAGACCACGTATGTATCTGACGGTGCCTGTGGCTCCGGAATTGTTCTGACGCGGCCTTGTAGCTACAACTCCATCTTCAAGTGCGACCTTGATATTCGTCGTGACCTCTACGGAAACGTCGTCCTTTCCGGTGGAACCACCATGTTCCCTGGTATCGCTGATCGTATGCAGAAGGAGTTGACATCGTTGTCACCTGCCAGCATGAAGGTCAGTCAGTAATCCAGTGATCATGTAGATTCTGAACACCTCCGGTGTCCTTCAGGTGAAGATTGTTGCCCCCCCTGAGCGGAAGTATTCCGTATGGATCGGTGGATCCATCTTGGCTTCGCTCAGCACCTTCCAAAACCTCTGGTGCTCCAAGCAGGAGTACGATGAGTCTGGCCCTGGCATCGTTCATCGCAGTACGTTTTCTATGTTTACTCCCAAATGAGATTTGGCACTGACACCACTTACAGAGTGTTTCTAAGTATGTTGAAAGATTGCTTGATAGCTGTGGATATTCAATACATACCTTACGATACTTGGCTATCCCATTTACTTATGTCAATGATGTTTTGAACTTCAATTTTTTTGCTGGTGTCACACTCAGGGGCATCATTATCTTGTGAGCACGTGTTGTGAAAAGTTTTGGAAGCAAGTGCCGTTGTGGCCGTGGGTTCTGAAGTTCTTTATCCTTCATTCCTTTCTGTCTTTTATAGACTGAGCGCAGAGAGAGACGCAAGACTCGCTAGACCAACTCCTTTTCTGTAGGAACTGGAGAAAATTGATCATGGACAGCTCGATCCCGGCCCGTCGTCGTCGTCATTCCAATTCACTTGACAAGGACCATCTCCATCATCCCGTCCCTAAAAAGATATCTGAACCCAACAAGTTTGACACTCCTCCTCGTCCCAAATCGACTCCCGGCGAGCGTCCCCACCAGCGAAGGCGGCAGCTGAGCCCAAGTCCCGCTTCTGACGAACCCGACGGAGAAATTGACGGAGTCCAGGATATGCAAATCGATCCGTCTCTTAACGCCGAATCAACACAGGCTCAGCCAGCGAGTGTACTTACCACCATCCAAAATAACGCCTCTACCCTTGAACGACCCACAAAACCACTCCCAGCTTCAAAATCTCGTGCGAAAATGGCTCAGCCAAATCCACATAATCCCATTCCCATAGTTGCAAACCCTTCTATGCTGCCTGTCCAGGCACATGTCACTCGTGGCGGCGTGGCATCATCCAATCGCCGCCTCTATGTGATCTTGGAACAAGCCTGTCTTGAGGCGTACAGAATTTCAGGTGGAGGTTCAGGAAAAGGCAGAAACGGGAAGGGAGAGGGAGATGTAAAATATACCTTGCTTAATTGTGATGATCACCAGGGCATCTTAGCCAAGACTGGGCGAGACATTGCTGATGCAAGGCCCGATATCACTCACCAGGTGCGTCGTCCATCGATAAATCATTAAGTGCTGCGATTGATCTGTGTGATAGTGCTTGTTGACCCTTCTGGACTCGCCTCTCAATAAGGCTGGACTGCTGCAGGTGTATATCCATACGGCGAAGGGCGTGCTTATCGAGGTCAACCCTCATGTTCGCATTCCGAGGACGTTTAAGAGGTTCAGTGGGCTGATGGGTGCGTTTCTTTTCCAACAATTTGCAAATCTCTCTTTATATATCGCGATAATCAGTCCAACTCCTGCACAAATTATCTATCCGAGGGGTGAACGGACCTGAAAAACTGCTCAAGGTCATCAAAGTGCGTCTGATACCCCCATTTATTCTATGTTTTCCTTAGTTGTGCTGCAGAATCCTGTTGTGGAACATCTACCTCCAAATACTATCAAGCTCAGTGAGTGTGCATACTTCGTCACCGATATTGGCCTGACCTCTTTGCCTAGCACTTTCTGGCGATGCTCCAACTCAGCGGCTCTCCCAATACCTTCCGACTTTACCGACGACTCACAATATAGCAGTCTTTGTCGGTGCTATGGCACGAGGCAGAGACGACTTTGCCGATGCTTACGTCGACGAAAAAATTAGTATTAGCGACTATGCGCTAAGTGCGAGTGTTGCATGCGGCAAGGTGAGTAAAAAGCCATGAAAATCCAATTGCTGTTCACTTTTTTGTCATCCAGTTCTGCTGCGCGCTCGAAGAACTCTGGGACATCGTCTGATCCCATTCAACCCACTCACTTTCTTTTTTTTTCCATGTGTCGCGTCTAGTATCTCTGTTGTATCCTTAAATCATCACCATCTGCACTTCAACTCGCAGACATGTAATGTATTTTTTACGGCACCACACGACCTGCAATGTCGCAGCACCCACATTCCTTGTTTTTCCTCCCGTATAGCCCCTGACCATCCTATCCCCTCATCCATCACGATGATGATGACACGTTGCCATTGCCACTGTGCGACTCAACTCGCAATCGGCCCCAGTTCTCCTTGCGTATATCATTATACAATCTACATTCCCGGATGACGAACTTGTGTCTCGGAGTACAGTGCTTTAGGAATGTATAGGTCATTCCGGAATGCAGTTTGGTTTGCATACTGTGTACGATAAAATAAACACTTGTGGTTTTCAAGAATCCAAGTTGAGGGTTGAATACCCTATTTTGTTGGTGTTACAATTGTGGTGCCACAGGGTCACAATTTTTCCGATAAGAGAAAAAAAGAATATATTATATCCTTCTGCGATCAGGACCTCTTTACGCTAGTCGAATCCGCCTTTAACACCGCGGTAGAGGGCCCATACCAGACTAGGAGAAGAGGTTCAAATGCATCTTTAGATTTTCTGAGCTCATGCCTTCAACTTCTCAACGAGCTCTGGGACAGCTTCAAACAGGTCTGCCTGGAGACCTATGTCTGCGACTTGGAAAATCGGCGCGTCGGGATCCTTGATATTCACGCGATGAGAATCAATTGTAGTTGATGACAGGAAGAGGTAGACTCGCCTTGTTGATAGCAACAATGAGCTTGGAATCCTTCATTCCCGCGAGATGTTGTATAGCTCCGGAAATACCAACGGCCATATACAGCTCAGGGGCGACAACCTTGCCTGTTTGGCCAACCTGTAGCGAGTTGTCTGCATATCCTGCGTCTACAGCAGCACGTGAAGCTCCAACGGCAGCACCAAGCGCATCTGCAAGTGGATATAATGTGGAGGCGAACGTCTCAGCATTCTTCAGGGCGCGTCCTCCAGACACCACCCGACCAGCGACTCCGAGATCAGGACGATCGGACTTGGTAAAAGTGGATTTGATATGTTCCGTAGGAGAGTCAGAGACCTCAACAGGCTCTAGGCACGAAGCTTCGGCTTGGGAGGCATCTTGTGCTTGCGCCGCGGTGAAAGCAGTGCCCCGAACGGTGAAGAACTTGAGAGGAATAGATGAAGGTGCTCGAACAGTCGCAATCGCATTCCCAGCATATATTGGACGTGTAAATGTTGTACTGTTGGAAGAAGCATCATGATCCACGGAAGTGACATCCGAAACGGAGGGGACATCGAGCTTCGCTGCTACTCGAGGCAACAGCGATTTTGCAAATGAAGATGTCGAGGAAACGATATGTGTAAATTGCGTGGAGCCGGATAGGAGTTTTTCCAGAAGAGGAGATACAGTCTCTGGGAGTGGTTCAGCGTATTGGGATGAGGCTGAATGCAGAATAGAGGTTAAGCCTTTGAGTCTATCAAAAGTCAACGATGGGTTACAAAAACATTATACGAAGTGAAACCAACTTTCTGGCTTTCTCCACAACGCCTTGCACATGTTCCGGTGCACCAACAACAAGCCCAGTCACTTTGCCTCCGAGTTGTTCAGCAGCAGTGAGTGCAGACAGAGAGCCCGAATCCAACACTCCTTGCCTGTGCTCAAGAAAAACGAGGGCATGGGGAGGTGTGGTGGTGGCATACGCACGCGAAAGAACGCGTGTTGGAAAGATAGAGCGTCGTAGCATTGGTGGTTGCGGAAGAGAATGCCTGAATTCCGATCAATCATATCACGCACGAATCACGCACGGACAACGTACAAGATCTCAGCGCTCAGCGATATAACTGATGAGGTGGTCGCTGCAGACATGCCTCTGTGCCATATTGTTGCTCATAGTACCTCATATCGAGGCAATCCACGAGTCTGACGCTGGCGTTGTCGATTGGCACAAGTTTCTTGTCGGTGTACCACTTATTGCGGCACCCGTGACGGCCCCTTCTTTCCATCGACTCAAGTCTGTTGCAAATTCCAATGAGACAACTACAGAGGGTTCGGAAATCATATATACTGCGACAGCGAACAACGTAATAGCAGCATTGAATCCAAAAGACGGGAGTGTTGGTATGCATCACATAGTCTATCACGTTTATCCAAACTGATGACGAGACAGTCTGGAGATATATATTCGAAGCAGATGACCGGATATTAGGGTATTACCCACATTTAAATCGTGAGGCCTCTCTTGCTACTAGCTGTGATGTTTTAAAAAGGTGTCCAGGCCTGGCGACGCTCTCTGGCCCTGGCGGGGCTATTTTTCGCGTTTTTGACGGTATAACGGGTGCTCTGTACTTCGAAAAGCGTTTGCATGCATCGGAGTCTGGTCGTCATGCAGAACCTCTCCATCTTGGAACACATGTTGCATTCGGCAATAGCGGCGAGTCGTACGTGTTGACAAATGGGCACGTCGTGCGGCGCGTTGATGCTTTGACTGGTATGGTGCAGTGGACATGGGCGAGCAAGGAGTGTGTTTCGTTCTCATCTATGGATTTTATTTGAAAGATTCATTGACCTTGTCACAGTGAATTTACCATTCTCACAAATCTGGTCTCTACTTCTTCTGCTTTATACGCCGTCGCGTTCACGAGATCCAGTACAACCTTGAATCTTCACGTTATAGTTCTCGACCTGCATACCGGCTCTGTCATTCATTCCAGAGGAGTGCCATCAAGTATCCAACACACCTACACCGTACTCTCGAGTCCGACATCTGAAACCGACCATCCGCATGTTGCATGGATCGAAAATGGCCTCCTTCGATCATTTAAACTTACACCTGAGCTTGATGCAAAGCCTGATGCACCAGTGCATAAAACCCGAGCTATCACTACCTATGAACGCATCATAGATGTTGGACTTTCTTTGTCTGGCAGCGCAGTGGCTGTTTCTGGCGATGGTTCGGCGACGCTCCTCAGTCTCAACGATGATAATGTGGAGGGTATTGGAGCATTGCCTCTTGACAACTCCAATCCAGAAAAGAACAACGAAGAAATCACAGAATCGACTTGGGTTGGTTCACTTGGTGAAAACCCTGGAG
Source organism: Termitomyces sp. T123_Mx157 (assembly GCA_018849495.1). Lineage (NCBI taxonomy): Eukaryota > Fungi > Basidiomycota > Agaricomycetes > Agaricales > Lyophyllaceae > Termitomyces > Termitomyces sp. T123_Mx157. The sequence goes on along the minus strand of JABFYK010058273.1, from coordinate 23,183 downwards.
AGGTTATAGTTGGACGAGTATATAGGTCCCATAAAATCAATGTTTGTCGTTTCATTTCCCATCTGTTCCCTTCAAAAAACAAGCTTAGTGACACAGGCTCCCGCAGAAGATCAAATTGCAAACACTGATCTCTACTCCCGTCTCTGGTGCCCATCCTAAGCTCAACACTGCTGAATTTGAGGTTGCATTTGACACCCGCGCTCACGGAATCATAGTACATGTACGTCTGCCTCCTTGCGGTTGTCAATTTCACCTTTTGATGTACTTCTAGGCTGCGTTATCGTGTTCTGCTTCCACACCTCCATCAACTTTACTTTTCACCACTACCAGTGGTACTGTACAGTCATGGGAACTTGCTTCTGACTCAACAGAACTTTGGACTCGGGAAGAGGCACTCGCAGCAATTGTACTTTCTGAGTTTATACAACTCCCCGAAGGTCAATCTCAGGGAGGAGTGGCTGCAAGAAACGACGGAGAAGGTTTCTTTGGCAGATTATGGAGACATGTGAATGATGCAAAGGTTGCTTACATCTCAATTCATACCAATGTAATGGGACTGATTGGATAATTTTCAGAATCTCCCGCAATATCTTCATGGGTTTCTTCGACGATTTCTCACCGGGTCTTATGCCTCTACAACTTCTGTTTCCGCATCTTCGCCGGCCTCCTTCACTGAGAGGCCTCTCATTCGTGATACATTTGGCCTGACTCAAATCATTGTTGCTGCCACAGTACAAGGGAAGATTTTTGGAATAGATTCAAGTACTGGTCGCATTATTTGGAGCCGCATACTCGGCCTTGGCTGGGCCGCAGAGATTGGTGCAAGCGTTGTACCGGTCAAGATGTTCGTATCTCAGTCGGAGGACTCGACTGGAGAACAGGAAGCTAGGGGCCCAGAAGTAATCATTGTTGCACAGCGACGTGCAGAGAATGTGCGTATTGTGTGATCATTGATGACGTTGTACTGACTTGGGACCAGACTCTGGTCGACACTGTTATTTTCCATATCAATGCCCTCACCGGAGCTTCCGCTACCAATATCGACACATCTATACCTCAGGAAGATTCTAATGGTTTTCTTCAAGGCTTTGACATAGTCCCTGGACCTGTAGTTGAAGCATACCTCCTCTCACCTCCAGCTGGCTCACCGAAGAGATACGCAACATCTGTTCTACTGCTTGACGAGTTTCTCCAAGTTTACCTCTATCCGTCCACGCCTTACACTCGCGCAACACTCCACGACCTTCAGCCTTCGTTACACTTTCCACTCCGCACCAATGCTGAGGGCGTCGCACGTGTCCTAGGACATGCTATTGCTCCACATTATGCTGGAGAACACGGTGCCGAAGGCCATGATGGAGAGCGAGGTTTCGTGGCTTATGCAACCTGGACGCTAGGTTTACCACCGGACGAGGTTGTAAAGACGATGATACCTCAAATTCATGGGCCAGTAGCCTCACTCGGAAAAGTACTTGGGAATCGTACAACTCTGTACAAGTATCTGAACCCCAGTCTCTTTGTACTGATGACTGCGCCTGCGCCTGCAACGGTCACTACGAAAAAAGGCAGGACTTGTGGCTTGTACGTCGTGGATGGAGTGAAAGGCACGGTTGTCTATCATGCATCTTTACCTGCTCTGCCCAGTGAGAAAAAGGAGAGCAACAAAGAGTTGTGTGACGTCAAGGCACAGCTTGTAGAAAATTGGCTGGTATATCAATACTATGATCCCGATTGGGCAGGTGTAGGTCTTTCAAAAGGTTGGAGATTAGTAAGTGTAGAATTGTACGAGGGCAGTGGGATAGACGAGAAGACGAGAAGGTCTGTTGTGTGATTTCATGCTCTGGAGGAGGATCATTTACGGTACCTCTAGCTCCGACATGACATCTTTTGCAAACGACACCATCCATGTCCATGCATACGAGCAAGCTTACCTTCTTCCTCATGCCATCACTGCTTTTGCGCCCACTTCAACCAAGTTTGGCATAACCGTCAAAGATTTGATTGGTGAGTGGATACTTTTGTGTGGTTGGAGCTCACTCATGGATTCCGTCAGTTGCGAGTCGAACGCACCAGATTGTATCGATACAACGTCATCTCCTGAACCCTCGCCGGCCTCACCGCAAAGTCACTGCTCAGGAGCAGGAAGAATTCCTTGTTTCTTATGAGCCTGTTTTGGCGTCTGATCCTCGACGCGTGCTTTCACATACCTACGAGGTATCTTTATTCCTATCATACATTGGTCGTGTGCAAATTGTCTTTATAGGTGGCCAACGTTCAGCGCATCATAACCTCGCCCACTTTACTAGAATCAACGTCTTTGGTCTTTGCATATGGCCTGGACATGTTCTTGACCCGTGTCGCGCCATCCAATACATTTGATGTTCTCAACGAAAACTTCAACAAGGCACAGCTAGATGAGTGCTCAATGGTCTGGCAAATGATGTGTGAGTGAGTATAAAAGGATGGCGAGGATAGACAACGTACCCTGACTATTTCCGCTACGATGGCAGGATAGTCCGGCAAGGGTCGTTGATCTTCACTCGAGCCGGGCCGTTCATGGAATGTGATGTTTGTGATCACTCTCTGTTTCGCTTCACGCTCTGGTGGATTGACGCCAATGATGACAGGAAGAACAAGATCTCTGATGAAAACACTTCGAGAGGTAGACGATGCGGACGTGGTTGTGTCGACAGAAAAGTTTTCTGCAAGCAAAATTTGCTTGGGCAAGTCGACCACTACTCGCACTTCTTGTGCGATCGTTCCCGCCCGGGTGAATGCTTCCTCGTTAACGGCAGAGACTATCTTTTCAACCCCGCTAAATGACGCGTTTCCAACTTTGCTGGAGATGGCTTTGGAAAGGTGGCCGTAGTGGACGGAATCGAGGACATTATCAGATGTACCCGATGCATCCAAGAAGGATGGCTGGAGATGGAGGTAGACGGAGACTTGGACGGGTTGGGGGCGTGTCTTGCCCCAGCAATCTGGGCCAATATCTGCGGAGAAATGAAGGGTATCGATAAAAATCATATCTGTTTGGGCGATAGACATGGTGGTTGTTGCGATGCAGCGTCTAACAACTCATTATTATGAGACTACAATGTACAAACTCGTGACTCTCTAAAACTGGGCGGGGGGGGCTCGTGAATGAAAAACCTTTCAAAAGCACATAAGAAGGCATTGTATGAAGAAAAAGACGCGTAACATATTCACCAAATTACTGTTTTTCCTTCTTCTTCTTCATCGTTGAACCTGTCCACAACTCGCCGCCCTCACCAATTCCAGACCCCACAAGATCTTCCATCCAATCACTACTCGTACTGTCTTTTCCAAGTTCCTCGAATCTTCTATTGAAACGGCCCAAACGGCCAGTCATGGAAGTCTCCTCCTCCACACCGCGTGCGTCCGACCAAGTACCAGTGTTCCAGACTGGATTATTAGTTGTATCTCGAGTGAGTTGCACTGTCGACCGGGGAGAGGTGGTCCAGTGTGTAAACGAAGTGCCGTCAGAGCGAATGACGAGTTGAGGAAACTTGGGAACGATTGGGTTGGGGAGAACGGGTGCACGCCGTTTCCAGACGTGCGTGCGACCGTATGGAGAGGTAGACTTGCATCGAACTTGGACGGCAAACGTCGCTCTTAGTCGCTGGGCCAGTGCTGACATGTCTTTTGAGCCTCAATCGAAAATTCGCAGCCATGATATTTGATTGTTAATGTTGATCAACATCATCTCGGTCCGACACTAATCCAATCTATCTACCTTTCTATAATCTCCATCGTCCGCAAGCCAGCGTTTGAGTACAAAGAAGATGCCCACAAATACCATGCACAAAAAAACTTTTCCACTAGCACACTCACCTGATGATCCGCAACAACAACTGGTACATCTTCCAAATCTTCCTTGACCACAATCCCATACATACTCTTCATCCAATTCTTCCACTTTTCTGCATCCATCCAGGTCCACACCACCTCCCTCCCAGCCGCCGCCAGCCCACTCCCCTTGGTCCTCAGCCTCCACTTTCTCCCCGTCTCCCTCATGTGTCTCGCCACCTCTGCGCTATTTTCCGACGTTACGGCCGCGATTACCACAAGCGGCGCCTGAGGGGCGTTCATGACGCTCTGGAAAGTGTCCTGCGTGAGCTCGATGGTCGTAGGGAGACGCTGTTTGAGGAACCATGTGCGGATCGTGTCTTGGGGTGTGGACGCGGGTACGGCGCGTTCGTGGAGGATGGCGGTGGGGACGTTTCGGTCGTGGTCTTTGAATGCGAGGAGGGCCCATGTGCTTGTTTGTGGTATGTCGAAGCGGGCGAGGAGGGCGGGGTCGGAGAGTGAATAGACAGAGGGAGAGCCGAGGAGAACGGCGGCGGCGGGCGCGACGGTGTCCTGGTGGAGTGTCTGTCAGTGATAGTCGGACATGCATCGCGAGACGTACGAGGATAGCATTGTCGGAGTGGACAAGGACATACATGACCTCGTGCTCTGCCACCAGAGAATCCAGCTCGGTGGACTGTATACGATGGAGACGCGCCGACGCGGCCTTTTCTGCAAAGATCCTGAGTTCGTCAAGCTTACGTCCGCCATTATACTCGCTCTTGATGCCGCCACTGGTCATGTACACGAGCGTGGGGTACCCCTGTACATTGTGCGCCTTGCAAATGGCTGAATGGTCCTCACAGTTGACTTGGACTATGTTGAGTTTGCCCTTCATGGCATGAGCAAGCTGCTTCCAGACTGGAGCGAGCTTTTTGCAGTGGCCGCACCAGGGGGCAAAGAACTTGACAAACATGGGACCTTGGGCGAGGGTAGAGGCAAAGGATTCGGGTGAGAGAGAGAGGACCTCGCCATTGGAGTTGACTTGGGGTGGGGGTTCTCGAGGAGACTTGGGAGCGTACTTTTTGATAAATTCGTGGAGAGCGGGGAGGTCGCGGTCGCCTGAGAAATGAGCGAGATCCTCGCCATTATTGTACATGTGAAGTGAAGGGTATCCCTTTACTTTGTGTTCGGTGCATAAATCTGATGAACATGAGCAAGCGAGCAAAGGTGACGGAGAGTCGAACACACCTCCATGCACGGAACAATCAACTTGAGCAAGATTTACTGCAGGGGTATCTCGTTCTGATTCTGTGACGAGCTGGTCCCATGTAGGAGCAAAGTTGCGACAGTGGGGACAATAGGGAGAGAAGAATTCGATGAACCAGAGACCCGAGTCTGGAAAAGTGTCTGGGGTGAGGAGGGCGGAGTGGGAGTGGACCGGAAGAGGATTAGAGGCGACAGCGAAGAGGAGAAGGGACAGGGGCAATTGGTGGAGGCGCATGATGGAGAGAGGATAGGTGTGAGAAACATGAACAAACACATTTGTGATGGAGACGTATTCCTTTGTGCAATTTGGTGGGTCACGGAGGGTTGTTCACGTAGCACTGTACACGAAGGTGACGAACGGAGGCGAGGTGCGGAAGAGAATCACAGAGGGCGGGGCGCACTTTGGGTACATTGACGGACGACTTGTTGGTGCTGTGATCTCGTGTGCACGGTGATTGTTCTTACGGCAAGGGTAGATTACAAGTCGGCTGCATCTCCAGACGGCGATGTACCAGGCGATGCTGGCAGAGTCGCAGGACGGGCTGCGGACGCGGACGGTGCATTCAGAGGTGATCTGGGCACTGAATCCGACGAACAACATCAGCGAGGGGCTGCGACGGTACGGGGTGTCGGAGACGACGACGGCGGTGATTGTGGTGAGCATGGACGGGGCGAGCGAGGCGCAGATGGGAGCGGGCATTGCAGGGACGCTGACGCCGCTCGACGCCCTCGACAAGCTGACAGACTGGCCTGCTGTGTGCAAGGTGGGGTTTATTTTACTGACTGACTACGTGGATATTGACTGTTCCTGCTGTCTACGTGGATATTGACTGTTCCTGCTGTCTACGTGGTATTGACTATTCCTGCAGTATCACAAACTCAGTGCCTCAGCCAACGTCGATGCGGTTGTCGTCAGCACCGTGGCAGCAAAGAGTGTGCTGACGTAATTACCATCCGAGTTGATCCGAGAATAACAGGCAAAAAAAAAAAAGAAAACATGGACTGGTCGCTGCTGCGATGCTGCCCAAAGTGGCCACCCAAATCAGCCGCGCCGTCACTTCCATCCAGCACCAGTCGCACACCATCAGAAATGTCCTCCACCAGTCCTCCAACTCCAACACCACCCTAGCGCCCTGGACCAACCCCGGCAGCTCCAACCGCGGAAACACCAATGGCAGTGCAAAGTACGGCCCAAACAGCCGCTTCACTGGCTACACCGTGCGTCGAGCCCTCCATTCAATACAATTTTCTTATTTCTGCGCAATAGGGAGCGGGTCGTGCCGTCACCCAGGCAAATGCCTCAATTTCGTCCCACGACGTCCAGTTGTCTGATGACCAGGAGGATGCCAAGCGTCCGCCTGCTGCTGTCGCTGCTCGCATCCGCAGCAGCAGTCTCTCCATTCCAAAGCGCGGCGGTGTCCTCAAGACTCTCCAGCTCCATGCCAGGTCGCGTCACGCCTTTGCTGCAGACCAGCAGCCCCTTCGCACTTCTGCCACTTCAACAGAGTACTTTGAGCCTGTCGTTCCAGAGCCACAGCCAGAGCCAGACTCAGAGCCCCAACCTGACCCGTCTAAGACCCCCCAGATACAACTCTCTCGTGCCGCAAAACTCCTCATCGCCGCACAGAACACTGGAAACTCCGTCCGTGTCGCAGAGGCCGTCCGCGACTTTCGTCAAAACGTCGTCAATCCCAGTGTGCGCGAGTTCAATGCCGCCCTCCAGGCCATCCAAGCAACCCGTCGCCCCGGTGAACCCCTCAACCTCATGCTCGACACCTACAACGACATGCTCCGCCACTCTCTTCTGCCAAATTTCCACACCTATGTTGCTCTCATCGACTCTCTCACCGCACGCGACCACGAGGTCCACCAGGCCATAACCGCCCTCGAGGTCCGCATCAAGCACCGCAATCTCACCGGTTTCAACGAAGCAGCCAACGATGAAGCAGACCTCAAGCGTATCGCAATGCTTCGTCGCGAGAACAACTTCAATTCTGCCATGTCTCTTTTCGAAACTGTCATCTCTCTCCCCTCTCCTCGGCCCCTCCCTCCCTACACCTACATCTCCCTCCTCCGCTCTTGTGCAATCAACGCCAACATCGACGCCGCAATCCATATCTTTGCTCAGTACGAAAAGCGCAGTGACTCCCTTCCCTCCATCCATGTCTTCCTCGAGATGATCCGCGTCTACACCAACGCCGACCAGCTTCCTGGCGCTCAAGAGATCTTTGCAGAGTACCGAGAAGCCCTCAAAAACGGTCGCATCCACGTACCCTGGGGCCGTGACGGTACCGACCCTAACCGTCTCAACCTTCTTGTTTGGAACCAAATGATCGAGACCTACTTCCGCTTCGACAGGCCTGACAAGGCCGTAGCCCTCGTCGAACAGATGTTGGACGCACATCTCACCCAGCACCAAGTCGTCGCAGATCCTCCCCCAGTCTCCACTGCCACTTTTACCACCATCATCACTGGTTTCTGTCAACTTGGCGACGTCGAAACAGCTCTCGTTTGGTTCGACAGGCTGCTTGGCCAACATGCCACCTCTCAGGATCCCTATCAACCCACAGGCGTCCCCATGAAGCCCGACACCGTCGCCTGGGGCGCCATGCTCGACGCTCTTGCCGTCAAGGGTAGGATCCAGGACCTCAATCGCCTCTTTAACGTCAGGCTCCACGACTCCCCTCGCATCCGGAACACAGAACGCACCGTCGTCTACGCTGCAAATATGGCAAATCTGCAATCCATGAATGACCAAGAATTGGATGACAATCTCACTTGGTTGCGCAACTGCGTTCTAAATACCTCTGAATTCAAAATCAAGTTCCGTATGACTATGACCGATGAAATCGCCGCTGCTTATCTCGACCGCAAGATGTATGACAAGGCTAGCGATATCATGTTCACATACATTGGCACGTTTTTCAAAAAATCGGCAGTCATTGATCACGGGCTCGGCACGTTCCCTACACTCGAAGAAATGCAGGACTTGCAGATCAAATTCACTGCAAAGCTCTGGGAGCTATCCCAAGGCAACGTTCCTTATTCCATTCCTCTGCAGCTATCCCGCACAGCCAGTCAACTCCGTATCTCTCAGCCTCCTCACTTCGTCCCCTTCTTCCTTCAGTCATACGCTCTCGCCCGTGCCTCGGAAACTTTGCCCCTCGCTGACATGAAATGTCGCGACTGGGAGCTGATTCTCATGGCTGCCAATGCATTCGAAAGCGTCGTCCCCGACACCGAGAACCCACTTCCCGCCGACTTTGCTTACCAGGGGCTCCCATCCCTCATTCGCGACCTGGCCACGTACAATGTCTCCCTGGAAAGGATGAACAAAGCCCTTATCCGACACGTCATACTTCAGCTCACTCAACGTCTTGGTGCGGACGGCATGCTGGCGCTCATCAAGGAAACCGGTTTCAATCGCATAGTCAATTACGACCCACAGCAATACGTCAATGCTCTCAACGATGCCCTCGAAGACTCTGTCTCCGTCCCCGAAACAATCGATTCGGGCTATAGCTCTGACGTACCCTTGAAAATAGATGTCTATCTGTCCAAGGCGATCACATACGAAATCATAGAATCCTCCCAAGATGGTAAAGAAGCCGCCGTCGACTCTGCCTTTAATATGTTCAAAGAGGCCCTCGAGTCCGGGCGCGCTCCCTCTGTGGCCCCGCTCGTTATCCTCATTGAATGGCTCGGGCGCACGGGGCGCTTGCAGGACATGCACTTTGCGTACAGTGTTGCCCAGAACGTCCTCCAGAAGATCGAAGACAACATGGCGCAAAGAGGCTCATGGTTTGCAATCGAAAACGCCATGATCGTCGGGTGTGCACAGTCAGGCGACATCGAGGGCGCCCACCAATACCGACGCCGCATTCTCGCCAACGGCGGTGCGCCCAATGCGTCAGCATACGGAGCGCTCATCTACAACGTCAAGGAGACGACAGACGACGCCTCGAATGCCCTCGAGCTTTTCAAGGAATCCCAGACATATCGTGTCAAACCTTCCGCGTTCTTGTACAACAACATCATTGCCAAGCTCGCCAAAGCACGCAAGGCGGAATATGCCTTGTGGCTCTTCCAGCAGATGAAAGGCGCCCATATCGAGACGTCAAGCGTGACGTATGGTACGATCATTGGCGCTTGTGCTCGGGTCGGCGATGTGCAGTCGGCAGAGATGCTGTTCGACGAGATGGCTCAGTCAAAGACTTTCAAGCCTCGCATTCCTGCATATAATACCATGATACAGATGTATACCACGGCCAAGCCGGACAGGGCTCGCGCGCTCCACTATTACGAAGAGATGCGCAAGGTCAACATTGCCCCATCTGCCCACACCTATAGGGTTTGTGTTTATCTTTCTGTTTTCCTTGCCACTCGCTAAAAAAAATCACAGCTGCTCTTGGATGCTTATGGCTCCATCCAACCCGTCGATCTCGAGGGACTGGAATCGACTTGGCAACAACTGAAAGCGGACGAGAAAGTACCCGTGCAGGATATCCACTACGCTTCTCTCCTTAACGCCCACGGCTGTGTCTCCAAGGACCTTGACAAAGCCATCGAGATCTTCAACAACATGGAAATCGCGCCTAATGCCCTCATCTACGAAGCCTTGTTCAACGTTTTCATTGCCCATCACCGCATTGACCTCATTCAGGAATACACCACCAAGATGCATTTGGAGGGCGTGCGCATGACCGCCTACGTTGCCAACTCCCTGATCAAGGGCTACTCCCTTCTTGACAA
>JABFYK010058273.1:0-11194 GCA_018849495.1 Termitomyces sp. T123_Mx157 | reverse complement strand
ACTTGTTGTCACGATCAACGCTAACTGAGCACGAAGGGGACTGTTGAGAAGGAGATCAAGTCACATTACAAGAAGCTTTCAAAGCTCTAGTGCGCAGTCAGCCTATCACCAGCTTTTTTTCCCATTAACGCGTTTATAAGTCATCCGGACAAAGTCAAGGCCACTGCCAATATGACAATAGAGGCTATTCAAAACCGCTTCGTCGAGCTTACCAAGGCTTACAAAGCGTTCGTATTTCCTCACTATGCTCATTAGTGATTCTGATGATTGCTTCAGCCTCACTGACGAAACCATCCGAGAGAATCTTGAAAAGTATGGCAATCCTGATGGACGAGTTGACGTATCTACGGGTATTGCTATCCCGAAGTGGATTGTTGAGGGAAAGAATAATATATGGGTACTTGGTTTCTACGGGATCATTTTCGGGGGAGCTCTTCCCGCGCTTGTGGTACGGATTTGATCCACACGACTTGACTAATAAGAATCTTATTGCCTTATAGGGGCGTTGGTGGTTTGGAAGCCGTCAAAAGACCAAGGATGGAATCTACGCCTCATCAGCAGGTACATTCTTCAAAACTCTAAAGGAGGAGTCTTCATTCGAAGAAGTCCTTGGAACTTTTGCCAAAGCTCTTCAATGGGAATTTCCCGCGCGGAAAGCTGCACTGTTATCTGCGTTGGATAGTCTCGAGAAACAAATCGAAGAGAAGGCTGGTTCGAAGTACCAAGAAGTCAAAAAGATGTGCGGAGAAGATCCACTAAGACGAAAGGGCCTCATCCTCCTCTATGCTCATTTATTGCGTCTCGATATTCATTCCTCTATCCTTCGGAAAGGTGCTTTTGATCTCTTTTCTTGGTCTTTGTCCTAGTCTGCTCAACGCGTTCATTTATAGAACAAAGGAAAATCTTACTTCATACCCCTTTGCTACTCAATGCCCTTCTCTACATCGCAACGTCACGCAATTGGCTTTCTCCATCGTTGGCTGTCATGAGATTACACGCATACATTACACAAGCTGTTTACCCTGGGCCCGAACGTATACGATTTGCTCAGCTACCTGGTATTACACTCGAGGAGGTTTCGACTCTTGCCCCTAAAGCTACCGATCTCAAGGAGTTTGAACAAGCCCTCGCCGAGAAGCATGACATCAGAATCCTTGACGTGAGAACAGCACTAACAAAATGGGGTCGTGTCGAAATCGTTGATGCTGCATTCAAAGGTGTCATTAATCAAAACTCTCTTGATCTCTCCTTGCTCACAGTGCTTGCTTTCCAGTAATCGGGGAGCGTATTGTGACCCCGTCATCAATCGTGTTCCTTGTTGTCAAGTTAAGGATATCTCCGCCGCTGTCAAATCGTGTGCAAGAAGAAGAGCTCAACGTCGATGAGACTAAACGTCGCATCAAATCCAATGAAGAGAAAGACGAAGAGTTCCTCGTCAGCCGGAAGGAAGCTGAAGAACTTCCTCCGAATAATCTTTTGCCTGGTTGGGTCCATGCACCGTATTGGCCTGGGGTATGCAACAAACAAAATTTTACTGCTTTTCTGCCTTCAATTTATATTTGTTCTCTGTATCTAGGAGCGCAAGCCTTCATGGTGGATAGTGCTTGGAGACGAGAAATCCAACCGTGTTGTCGTTCCTCCGACGAAAGTCACCGATATTCCATTCGCCCAACCCAATCACGAACGTGATTATCGCTCTTATAAAATACAGTTCCAGGCTCCTCAGAATGTCGGTGTCTTCACATGGAAAGTGCAACTCATTAGCGATAACTTTGTTAACGAGGATACCTCTCGCGAAGTCACTGTACGTCTATGACACTCTGCTTGTCTCCTTTGTGACATTTTTTGACTCATCTATAATAGCTCAAGATTGAGGATGCCTCAACACTTCCCAATGACGAGCAGTTTGAGGACGATATTTCTGATCCTGATGAAGATAGTATTGCAGGACAAATGGCAGCTATGCGCGGTGGTCCGGTCAAGAAAAAGACGGTTGATGAGGGGAGTGATGATGAGAGCACTACCGATGGTGACGAAAACGACGATGACACCAGTAACGACAGTGACAGTGATTAAGATGTCGTCTAGTTCTTTCTATATTAACATTTGGGAGGTTCAACAGAACACATGTAAATTACTGTAAGCACGTTTATTAGATCTTGAAGCTTGAGCGCTCGAGCTCTAGACCATGTTAAACCACATTCGGAGATTTAGTGTTGTCATGGTCATCATCAAGAGAACGCTATCCGAAATCGAGACGGACGCTATCTGAGAAGACCTCTGTCCTAATACTGATGCTATGGAGGCTGATGTTTTGCTTATTTGCAGAATCTGCAGCTGGAGTCTTGGGTATAGTTTTGGTAGCCAAATGCCAGTAGAATCCTACCTACTAAACCTGATCAAAAAATCAAAGTGTGACCAGATGATTGCTAGACTCACATTTCCAGGCATACTGTTAATGTCAGAAGAGCCGAGACTGGCTCGGCGAGCAAGGAGGGTATCAAAAATAGTCTTTTACGACTAATATTAGAAACCGACAACGGTGCATAGACAGACGGATATACAGCTCAATATGGAGCGATGGACAAGAAGAACATTGTAGAGACAGTTGTCATACGGTCGGCGACAGAACTGATTAAATTTGCAAAGGAAAACAAGAGTACAATACCTCCCGCCTGTACAAATCCACAAAGACACGAGCCAAAGCCGAATGCCTTGGGGCTGACATGAACGGAGGCTTGCAGTGTGAGAGAGCATAACCAACGCTGACTGTGTTCGTGCCAAAAAAATGAGCTTGGACATTAGATCGATCAACGGTTACACGACGTACCAGCGAGACCTGCTTCAAGGAGCGTCTGTAGAATGAACCAAGCCAAGACCGAGGCTTGGAAGACCGGGCTGCTTTGATGAAGGATTCTGATGGTAAGACATGCATTGGGTTGAACAAAGGCACTTTAGAACAACACACGTTTGATTGAGATCGACATTCTGCTTGATGCTAACTATGCCGGCACCCAGCGATATAGCAAAAACTGTAGCGCAGCATGTAATTTTCCTCTTCGTCAAACGAAAAAAATCTATCCGTAATATAAGCAAGTCGCCAAGCTGAAGGTAGAGAACGGTGATGTAGGATCCGGCAAACCAGGAAAGAGTGGGCAATCAAGCCAGTAACCGCGACACAAATCAAGATCACAGGATTCATCACTTCGAACGATATCAGACATTGACCACTTGATGACGAATTGTCGAAATCAACTCGCCAATAATTCCAGCCCATATAAATAGAACTGAAATCGCCGTTAAAACGGGTAGGTTGATGTAATTCATGAAAGGACCTACACAGCGTAAAGACAGGTATTGATAGCAAATAGGACCTCAACAGGGTATCTGGAGCACAGATCAGTCGGAAGTCCCAGATTGACACTGGGAAATCGACCAAGGTACTTTATCCACCAAGTATCACTAACACCTGTAGAATACTAATGAGGACTCCATTTGGAGGATTGATCAAAGAGGAACCTACGAGTATTGCGGTACGATATATACTGTAGCATTATTAGGCCATAGAGACAGGTATTTATTGCATTACCCTAAATTGAATAAACATCTATGCGGAAATCAAGAAAATTGCCTTACAGAAAACACAGAAAACGCCAAGCAACAAAGGACCTCAGATGGATCTTTTGAGTCTGCACGACATGCTTCGAGAACGAGGTGCATACCGATGAATTTATATAAATCGCCCATGTCGGTGAGAAGGGGCTTAGAGATATGAGCGCCTGAAAGATCGCTCTTCTTATTAACATGATCAGAAGTCTAGCCAAATATTCGCCCTCACTCACGTATCAAGATGGGTCCGATTTCCTCTTTACTTCCGCACAGGCTCGAAAACCGAGGCTTAACTTGACCAACAGCGGGTATCAAAAATAAGGATGACAATACCCACCATGTACCACATTCATAGCATAGCTCTGCAAGAAGTTCGGAAATAACCATATTGACATCCAAAGCGCGCCACAAGACAACTAAGGACGAAGAAAGAGAGAAAAAACTTTTGCAGAGAGAAGTACCAGTCGTTTGAAAAATGGATCTGTGATTCGGAGGCCTCAGGGGACCCAGTCAATCAGGCGTTGAAGTTTCAGGTGTGCTTGCAGAAGCGGAGAGCTCTGAAGGCTGCCGGGTAGTGTCGCTCGTACGTGTGAAGCCACAGTGGACTGCCTTGACCATAGAAAACGAGAGCCGAAGAGGAGAAATGTCATCCAAGGCGGGTATGACTATTCGCTTCAGGATAGTGACTTGTTCTACTTGATAGGTGCTCATTGGGGTCCTTGATCAGGTACTTCAAGTTATTGAACACAGTGGAGGTTTCAATGCTAAGATGACAGAAATGCGCGAATAAGGGGATAAGCTTACGGATAAGCAGCCAATATTGCAAGTGGTCTCGGGACTGCTCTGTAGACCGTACTAAATATCCTATCGAATTTCTGTTTTGAAAAGTTCTAACTGGGTAAATCCATATTAATATTAGGGCCGGTTCTGATCTCACCCCTTCGCCTCAACTCGCTTCTCTTGCATGTATCGAAGGGATACGCATTGCCTGCGTTCCGCCAATGAGAGCCTCTGAAGACGTACATAATGGTAGATACATGATGTGCGAATCCCTGTACAGCCTACACAAGCCATTTGTACGCAATCTAATGTACAATACCACACAGACAGAAAGTATGGCTCGGTGAGTCGTTGGCAATGATGGAGGAAAGCGACTCAAAAATATCAGACATTTCCAAGCGCTCCCCCAGTTTGCATGCACCTCCATGCGTTAGGAGGGCGGTCCGAAGGTAGTGATGGAATGAATGGTTTGCGGTTTGACAAACAACCGCCCAATCAAGAAGCGTTACTGACCAGCCACACTTGTTTTACACATCCTATCTATTCCTTCCTTCAGCTACGATGTCTTTGACACCTCTACCCGACACGCCCCCTCTCGCCACTGAAGCGAACGCCAGTTCAGCACAGCACTGTCCTCTTCCAAAATCTGTCTACACTTTGTCTCAAACCGCTCAACTTGAAGCTCTTTATACAATCATCCGGGACAAGAATACATCAAGAGGGGACTTTCTGTTCTACTCGGATCGTATCATCAGACTACTGGTAGAGGAGGGATTAAACCATCTACCTGTAGTCCAACGAACCGTTGAAACTCCTACTGTGAGTTATGCATTCATCGGTACGCTACGGCACTAGGAACAATATCATTGGTAGGGTTCGACTTACGAGGGCGTTGGATTCAAGGGTAAGATCTGTGGTGTGTCAATACTTCGTGCAGGCGAGGCATGGAAATCCTCCTTAACTAACTTTCTGGATCCCCTAATAAACACTTTGCAGGCCATGGAAGCCGGTCTTCGTGAAGTTTGTCGCAGCGTTCGCATTGGTAAAATCTTAATTCAGAGGGTATACACAACATTCTTAATGCCTCATGCCATACTTATTCTTATCGTAGGACGAGGAGACCGCATTACCCAAGCTATTTTATTCCAAGGCAAGCTCTGCGACCTGGTGTCTTCGTCTGCTTGTTGACGATTGCAAAGTTCCCCGGGGATATTGCGTCGCGTTATGTCCTCCTTCTTGACCCTATGCTTGGTATGATGTTCTCCCTTGCTTATAGCGACATAACTGAAACCACTTGTAGCCACGGGTGGTTCGGCCATGAAGGCTGTGGAAGTGCTCATGGAGAATGGAGTTCCAGAAGCACAAATCATCTTTATCAATCTAGTCGGTGCCTTTCTAGGTATACATATGACGAGCGACTGTTGAATACTTTCAGATCGCATCTCCAGAAGGCTTGACAAACTTTTGTGGTAGATATCCTCTAGTTAAAGTGGTTCGACATTCTACCTTACAATTCATATATGTGTATCACACTAATCTAATCTTGTTTGGTAGATCACTGGTTGGATCGATAAAGGTTTAAATGAGAAAGCATACATCATCCCTGGGCTTGGAGATTTCGGCGAGCGAAGGTTTGATTGCTTCCGCTCTCCATATTGTCCTACCTTGATTCAGCATGAACAAAACAGGTACTGCACATGAACTGCACATGAGATTTGTAGTGTCGAAGCAGAAATTACTTAGCAAATCCGAAGTCTATTCAAAGAAGTGATCATACATGCTGGTGTTGTCCCGAACCACGGAGAAACTCTGTTGGTCAGGAAGCTCCCCAAGCGTTCACTAAACCTAGCGCTTGTTGACGTAGACCATTTTCGTCATCAAAAGGAATGTCCTGCAAAACCGACAACCTTGTCAGAATTTCTCGAAGCTTTTGTGCCTGAAGCACGATTTAGTCTTCATCCATTTTCACTCATTGGGATAGTTTACCTCTACATTTTCGACATCCACACAACGCACGAGCGCTGATATTCTGTCCAGCGTATCCTTCAGGTCTTGCAAGTCCTATTTTAGACAATCATCGATTCTAATCAATGAATCCCTCGTAGCAAGAACTTACCGCCTTGGCCAGGTGAATCTTGCCTTTAACCAATTGGTTGATCTTGAAGTTCCACACCCTGATGAGGTCGTCGCCTACAGTATCTTGATTATTGACTGCAGTTCTGGTATATGACCGGGGGCGTTTGCTTAAGATGCTTTCGATCGATTCGCCTGACTTTCGCTTGGAACCCAGGGCAGATTGTTTTAAATCAGACATCCACGTGGACGCTTGAGACTCAATACTAGTTTCTCGAGATGTATTTCTCCGGGTCTGAAAATTTTGTCAGTCCTTCTGCAGTCCGTTAAGTTCGGTATCAATAACGCACGCTCTGTGGCTTACGGTCCAAGTTTTGACCTCGATATGTCTCCTTCAAAATCTCGGCGACTTGTTGTTTCCTGGTTGTGGTTGATGTCGCAAATGACACCATTTCTTTTTCGCCTATGATGCTTGCACCCACCGTCTTCCTTTCGAAAAGGTGTCGCAAATTGAGCCGTACAACATCGCTCCCTACGTTCGGCTTCTTTGAAAACCATACAAAGCTCACGTCGGCGCTAGCAAGATCCTCAGGCTTGTGTTCGTGTGAGTTACTCCGCCACTTGTTTGCTCGAAGTCGCGTGGTGCTGCTCGCTTGCGTAATGGTGGTCTCCGGGGACACATTTCCATTCTGATCGGCATGCTCAAGAGCGGGAACATCATGTGTCTGAAGGGATACAGTTTGACCGGTCAGTCTTCGCTGCTTGATTCGTTTAATATTTGGCGAAACGTTAACGTTCTGCTCGGATGAAGAATTGAGCGCGCCAACAAGCCCATAACTTGGTGTCTCAACACCTGTGGTTGAAGACTTCGAAATGACGGGTATTTGTGCCATCGTAGTTGAATTGCTTGTGCTTGTGATGTCGTTTTGAGAGGTTGCTGGCATCGGCACATGAACTTGGAGTGGCTGTGAACTCGTTTGACTTTTATCTTCGTGCTCTATTTCTACAGTCGCATGGCTCGCGCTAGATGTCCGGAGCGTCGAAGGAATATCGGCTTTGATATAGTGCTCTCCATGTCGAGAAATTAGTGGGTCAGAAGTTCCTGAAAAGCTCTTGGCCTGAAATCTGTCGGAATCCGGAAGTTGCTTCCGGGTAAGAGGAGGTTGCTCTTCGGGCAATTCATCAATTTCTGCATCAGAGCCACTAGCCTCAGCCTCCTGAAGAGTTGCCCAAGACGCGATATGATTGATGATGGGTCTTCCAGAATCTGATGAAGTAAAACACTCAAATGGAAATCAAAGCAAATAAAATTGCTCACCATTTGACAAACAACTGTCTAAATAAGAACAATCAACTATTAGGTCAGGTCATAATGGTTCACGAAGCCCACATTGTACTTTCTTCATCAAGGACATGGTTCGCTGATCTGAGATTAATTCAGTCATGCCAGGCTCAAGTAGTGTTACCCCGGCTGCAGTATTCCTGAGAAAAAAGGATAGTTAGATCACCATCCAGCAATAAGAAACCAGTTGCCTCTGGCTTGGCTGAGAGAAAAGCCACAGTATTCAATCATGTGATAGACAATGTTGGAACATTTGATATAATACACGGGAAGTGCATGGAAACCAAGGGGAAGTAAAAACTCACAAATCAATTAGCAAGGCAGATGGAAAGTGCAGTGTACCAAGATGTAATGGAAGATGATGAACAAGAGAGCCCAAATATGTTGCTTTGACATATTTAGATTTGTTGATATATCTTTGTAAACAGTTGTGTATATTTATACATATATTGAAACATACCATTTGATCAAAGAAAAATGACTTGGTTTCACTTGATTTCTGGACAATATTTTATTTAGAATCTTCCCCATCTTTCTTGCCTTATATGGCTCTTACATAATGATCAATTCCAAACATCATTCTCCTTGCATGAAGGGTCAACTACTTTAAGTAGGATCATCTCAGATTGTTTCTGGACAAGACCACGACTGTAATTGCTCAAGCAACCAGTTGCTTTGACTAGTTGTGCAGTTGGTGGCCAGATTCAGGGTAATAGGCTATGGTTATGTAAAGCCTTACCTCCAGAAGGCAATACAGTTTAAAAGTACATTCAGCTACAAATTACAGCCTTTTGCCAGATGCATACCCATCAAATAAGCCATGAAGCTTCCAACATTCTTCTAGTATAAGTTGGCTGCCTCCAATGAAGAGCAGATAGTGTGAGTGGAGACAAAGTGGGCCTGTTTACCATAGAAATATAGCACAACTATAATTGCATTGTATACATGTGCATCAGAAAGCTTCACAATGAAGTCTACTAAAAGAATACTCCACTAAGCTGATGGAGTAGGAAGAGGATGGAGCTGGTTCATGGAAAGCTAATAGATAGTGGGGTTTGGTGCAAAGACAAAGGTCACAGGTAGTAGTATAAAATGCTTATAAACTGAAATGTTTGAGGCTACCAGTAGTTCTGATATATTGGCTCCAGAATCTTCTACTAGTTAGAGTGTCCAGTCACCTTGGGAGTTGTGATGCTACTCTACAACACACCAATAAATTGGGTGCATAAATATGCCTTTAGAAGGTTAGAAACTCATTCTGCAGTGCTCATTTGTTTATATCTACTGACTTGACCTTACTAGTCCACTGAGCCTGAAGTACTTGAGCAGCTGTGCCACTGCATCTTCTTGTATGCTCTCTTGGTTTTTGCATTGAATGTTCCTGGGAATATTCATCTCATTCCCTTGGACTATTTCAAGAGCATGAATAGCAAAGAGCTCAAGTTTGAGGAGGACAATATTATCATTGTTGCCTTCCCAAGTACTATCTATGGTCTTCTCACTCAGACAGTGCATCTGGCTTGCTCATGCTCCATCCAAGCTTGTAGTGCAGCAAGAAACCAAAGTTAGCCAGATACAAGAACTATCAAGCCTAACAGCAGTTGAACTTCTTTGCCATGCAGAAATGCTCAGAGTTTTTGTGGTCTGCTCAGACTTCAAACTTGTGTTGGGTTCCCTTGAAAAAATGCTGCCACTCTTTAGAAGATTCAATAATAGCAAGCATCTCCTTGTCATGGATTTTATAGTTCCACTCTACTACATTCAAGTTCTTGGAGTAGAAGGCCACAAAATGCTATTTCTCATCTTTTCTTGACTCTTGGAAGAGAATTGCTCCTGAAGTAAAATTGGACCTGTCAGCTTTGACATAGAAAGTGAGTCATTGTCATGAAATAAGAGGACAGGTTGAGAAGTAATGGCTTGTTTGAAGGCATAAAAAGTGGCTTGCTATGAAGACTCCCATTGCTACAAAGTATCTTTGGTAGTAAGGTAAAAAGAAGGAGTGAGCATGGTGAGAGTTATTAACAAGCTCAGAAATGAGGAGCAAGAGAAAGCAGTCCTTTATTGTTATCATATTCAAGATCTAGTAGTTCTGAACTAGATGGAGAGACCTATCCTTCTTCTTGATAAAGAAGACTGAGGAGGCCATCAAAAACTTAGAGAGTTATACTTGATTGGAGCTGAGATTCTCTTGCAGAAAGACATTCACTTCATTTTATTTACAGGTAAGAAGAAGATAAACTTTGAAAATAAAGAAATCTGCATTAAGTAACAGCTCAATTGCATGGTTTTATTGCTTGCACTCTGAGAGTGGGTCAAACAATGTTTTGGAACATATATTCCTAAAGACCTGGAGGTGAGAAGAGATCATGCTATAAAGAGTCTGCAGTGGAAAATTTGTTAGAAAAGCCTGAGCCAGCCATTGAAATGCTGTTAGACTAGTTCTGATCTCCACTATTATAAGCAAGAAGCAGGCAGAGCATTGTAGCATAAATCTTATTACCTACTTTGATAGTCTTGTCTGGAGACTCTGTATCTGGAGTACTGATGAACTGTCTTACTTCTGGAGTTCACTACTAATACTATATTTTCATAGAGGGCTTTTCTACAAAAGAATGCCAAAGAGAGGGGGTGAGAAAAAAAAAGGGTCTAAGAAGTTGAGATCAACATAAGAAAAATGCTCTATATAGCAGACATATATATTTGCTTGATGTATTTAGGATTTCTGATTCAGTAAAGGGGGCCTTTACATTCTTTTCCCTCATTTTTTATTTCCTGCTCTGTATTTCATATCCAAGTAAAGGTGTTACAAGTTTGAAATGCAACAAGAGATGCATTGTGTATTAGTTATATAATCATTATAGTTGTACTGTTTTTATTTTTATAGTAAATCCAAGTATTTTATTACATTTGCTCATTTTTGATTAGCATTTTGTCTTTATCGCTCCAGTTTTTTCTGCCATAGTCAGCTTTTTAATGCCTTGACTTTGACAGGAGCTGTGTTGCTGTCAGGAGACTGCTTATATCAGACCCTTTGATTGTTTCCATTATTTCAGGCCTGCTTCTCATCTTTGTCCTGCCATCTTGTGATGACAAGTACTGTCAACCAAGGGCTATCTTTTGGTTATCTTTGTACATGGTCATGTGCTGTGAGTCCAAAGATCAAGGCCAATCACAATGGATTTCCATTTTTGGTTTGATTTCTGGAGTTATGGCAATTTCTGAAGTTTTCACCTTTGGCTTAGATTGGAAGTTTTCTCTGTTGTACTGTCCAGCTATTTTCCATGCCTTTGAAGCCTCTGAAGCATTGTATCTGGCCCAGAAAGCTCCTCAGACTTGTTTTCTTTGGATCTCCTTCTGCCAGGTGAGTAGTTATGTCTGTAGGCCCTGAAT
>JABFYK010058272.1:0-37901 GCA_018849495.1 Termitomyces sp. T123_Mx157 | reverse complement strand
ATTGCTTGTACTTGTCTGCTCTTGCTGGGTTTACCTGTAGAGTGTTTGTTCCCTCACAGCTTGTTTGGTTCACTATGCTGTCTGCCTCTCTGGCCCACAGCACCCAATCTATCACCTATCCTTGGCCTCACCCTAACCTCAAGACACTATGTTATTCTCTGCCCATTTCTCCAATCCCACCAACACTATTGAGAGACTGTGGACTCTTGCAGCAGAATTTGAGAGCAGACTACTGGCACTTGAGTTCACTTGTGCATGTACACCCATGCCCATCACTACAGTTGCTGCTGCCCAAACAGCCTCACAGCCTAGTATGGGTAGCCATGCTGTCCCTTCAGGCAAGCCTATGGAATTGGCTCCTCCTAGGCAGCCAAAGCACATGTCTACCACAAAAGCTCCTACTGTGCCCACCTCTTCCATTTCTCAACATGTAGCATGATCTACCACTAATATTCCCCTCACTATTCCCCTTGATTGGGACCTACCTCCTACAGATGGCAGGACCCCATGTTTTGAGTGCATACTCAAACTTCCTGACTCTCTTGTTGTGCATGTGTTATGTTGGTATCCATAGGTAAAGGATATTTCAAGTGAAAATCCAGAATATGTGCATATTAGTGGTGTAAAAATCACATCTCCTTACTGTGAGTGCATAACTAAAACCCTCTTGAGTGATTGGGTTGTGAATCCAGAACCAGGTCAAATATGGCTAAATAGTTGGGCAGTAGAAGACAGTCTAGTTAGAATGAACATATTTTACTGTTGGAGTAAAGCGATATACCCAGGTTCTGGCTCACAGCACAAGAAACAATGATCGGATCATCAAAAACATTGATTAAAGTGCACAAATGGCATTGTTCTGACCATAGAACAAGAACCAATGCACCAAATTGGATAGCCTGAACAGTCTCCAGTAGCTGGAGACTATTCCAAGATCCACCAAATAGAAAGTACAGGATATATGCACATTAGTTTGTGAATACCACATCTCCTTATGGTGATTGCATAACTGAAACCCTCTTGAGTGATTGGGCTGTGAATCCAGAACCAGGTCAAATATGGTTAAATGGCTGGGTGGTGAATAGGATCCTGTTGGAATAAACATATTTTACTGTTGGAGTGAAGTAATACACCCAGGTTTTGGCTCACAGTGCAAGGAACAATGATTGGCTCATCTGAGACATTGATTATAGTGCAAAAATGCCATTGTTCTGGCCATAGAACAAGAATGGAAGCACCAGATTAAACAGTCTGGACAGTTTTGGGTAGCTGGGGACTATTCCAAGCTCTACCAGGCCTAACATTTTGGATACTGTGCAGTGGTGCATGGCAAAGTGGGCATTTTGGGGGGGAAAACCATCTTTGATATCTCCTTGATCAATTGTAGTGCAGTGAAGAGAGAACTAATCATGTGACTTAGTGGAGGTGTGGTGTAACATGAACATCAGAATAGGTCTAAGAACATGTTCTATTCTTGGACCTAAGGAATCTCAGCAGATCCTGGCCCTGGAGGCCCAGAACAATTGAGGACGGGATAACAGCCATTATTCCGGCCCTCATATACTAGGGCACTACTCAGAAACTCATAAGATAGAACTGCCTTGCAGATGAAGTGAAGCGCACAATGAACTATAATATACAGATGAAGATTGGAAGAATGCAAAGACCATTCCAAAGAGCCTCATCAAGAAAGCAGTGGTTTAAACTTTAGTGATGTGCCCAAGATGCAGTGTTTGTGAGAGAATCCGGCACTCGTCCTCCGTTGAGATACTGAGCCAGATTAGCTGGCTCCGACATGAAGCCATGGCTGAACCTTGCATATAATTGAGTCTTATCGTCAACTCTCGCATAGTCCTGATCACTCTTCTACGAGGCATAGACTGACAAAGATAATAATGAGGGGTTTGAAGGTCGGGGTCTGTCCGCATGTTGCGTAATCGTCATCACTTTCTCTTATGTAATGGCTCGGACACAGGTTATTGCTTGCGGACATGGTTATTAGTAAGCACTATCAATAAGTAGCCTAACAGCTAGCTGAAGTTGATGCTTGACGGTCGGTCCCTCGCGCTGTGAACGCAGTTGACTTCTTTCTCTCTTTATACATCTGGCATCCAGATCCAGTCAACCCTCCCCGTCCAATGACCGCTCCGCTCCAGCGGAAAGTAATTTTTCCAGTTCAACACAGCCTTTGCGTCCGGTCCCTTCATTGTGAAAGCTGATCTCAGGGAATGCATAGCCTTCATGTCATCACCCAAACTGTTACCATCTGTAACGATTGTTGACACTATCCTTGGAATCAAGTTTTGATATATATAAGCCAGTGATGCATTAGCCGTCAAATGCTGCGGCAAGCTCTAGCTTCGCTCACCCATTGACTGCTGAGAATGTGCTCAAGAATACTTCAGATTCTACTCCTTCTTTTGTTGCCTTCAATCCGTGCCGCTCTCAAAAATGTAACTATAGACGACACGAACGGTGACTCGAATACCGGAGCAAAACCCACCTACCTTCCTGACATATGGCAACACCCAAATTGTAATGGATGCGCGATAAAGCCACCCCTAGACGACGTATTTATGCACACGTACTCCGCTCTCACCTACATGCAAGAAAAATTTCCTTCTATGTCTATACAGTTCTCATTTCATGGTAGGTGGTTCAGTTCAGCAGAAGCAATCTCAGATCAACTCACATCTCGTCTCAGGCTCTGCAATATGGGTATACTTCATACTCGCTAACTCTGTTGGTGATGGGGTATCTACCGAGACACTCTGCAATTTTACTCTTGATGGTGATATTACTCTATTCCATCACATCCCAACTCCAAGCCCAGACTACGACTTTAACTCTCTTGTGTTTTCAAAAGACAGCCTCCAAAACAAAAGCCACACTCTACTCATATCCACTTCTGGACTTGATCGGCACGTTTTCACCAATTTCGACTATGCGATCTACCAGTATGCATCCTCGACCGTAAACATAATGAAGTAATTCTCACTATCACTACAGATTTGATGACGGGGTAGACACTACGACCTCAAAACCAACCCCAACGACAACTGCAGATCGATCTGCTGTGACTATAACTACCACGATTGACGCTGGTACTCCAACCACAATGACAATCAGTAACACTGGTATCCATTCCCAACTCTCCTTCTCATCTTCAGGTACAATCTTCTCCTCGCCCGGTTCGTTGCCCGGTCCATCTCCCAGTTTATCGCCAAGTGCTACTACCATAACATCGGGAATACCAAGAACAGGGATGCCACAAATTATAGGGACGCCACAAACGACAAGGACTGTCCTAGCTACGTCACCTTTGTCTAGCAGTACGAGCAGCTCAGAAAGCACTAATACTGCCACTGACATCACTGCCCATAAAGCTCCTACCGGGGCAATCGCTGGAGGAGTCGTGGGAGGTGCTGTGTTGATCCTCATTGTGAATTTACTCTTTGTCATATGGCGTCGCAGAAGGCGAGCACACATGGATCTTCGAAGGACCATACAAGAACCTAGACCGCGACATCCGGTTTTGACGCCATTTACAGCCTCCTCCCCTGCCAATCCAATTATCGAGACCAGAACCTCAGAGGGGGTACCTTCTACGTGCATTGGAAATCAAACAGACCTACCGAAGATGCATGACCCTCAACACCATCACTCCCCGTCAGCCAGCGCAACTTCTGCGGAAATTCTTGGAGCACAGCGCCAGAGGATGATTGGCGGGGAATTAGATGCGTTAGGTAGTTCTGCAAGTGGACCAAGGCAGTTTGGAAGCTCGGATGTGACCGAAATTCTGCAGCAGAACCAGGCAATGAAAGCGGAGATCAAGAGACTACAAGTACAGTTAAACTCTGACTTGGCATCGGGGCTTATCGACGGAGCGCCACCGGAATACTCAGCGCACGTCGCTGATATACATCGTTTGACCTCAAGCGCTGCACCTGTTGCCGTTTCCTGAGATTCATCTTTGATTATTCATTTTTCACGGATGTTTGTAAGTATTAACCGTTGTGCTGCGCTTTTGCCATGAGCTCAATACCAATTGAACTGTATTCTTACGATCTATGTTGTCAATGCAAGCCTTCTCAGTACGACGGTCTATACTTTGGACTTCGTTTCCTTTCGACCTAGTTTGGTATGGAAATTTACGGGAACGTCGTCATGACTTACTTCCTATGTGCTGGCTCACACAACGTTACGTACTCGCGAGTCAGCGATATCGTAATTTCATCGGATTCCTTGATTGTAATAGATACATGTATAAGGCACTGGATCAAAATGACAACAAATTATTTAAAGCAATGCTCGATGTTTGCCATGATACGGTCAATGATTCATAGATGTGATCTTGTGTAAAAAGAGGGAGTATACGTGATACCAGCAGAGTGAGAAGTGATACGAGGACACTTGAGAGGTACTGGAAGGATGGAAGGAGCAGAGATACTACCCAAAGACGAATGTGGTAAATGAACACAACCTATCCAAAAATCCAAAAACAACAGTAGAGCACCACCTTCCGCATCCACATAGCACAAACGATATTGAAATGCACTGAGGAAAGTCTATAGATAGAATGAACAGAACGAAGAAGAGGCTCGTACACCGCTCTCCGTGCCCTCCCTCCTTCATAACCCCATCATAACCACACACTCCTGACGCAGCGGCTCGACTCCGGCACGCTCCTAGGTGTACGATCATCGTCAGGGCATCTCCATCCATCGATATCTGGGTCTATAAATAGAAAACAAGAATCATCAGTTCTAGGTGAAGGAGGGAGAAACAGATGAAAAGAGGCAAAGACTCTATTGTTAGACGAGGAGTTCGAGTGAGGAAGGATGAATGATGGAACGCAAGAATGAAAGGACTTCGGAGGCCAGGAGCTCAACGTTGTGTGTATAGGCATGAAACGCAATGTACGCGCGTCGGCTCGTAGGGAACAAAATGACGAATGTGAAATCATAAAAAGAGCAACACTTACCAACATGAACCTCCTCACCTACCCGCTGCTTCCTCCTCCACCTCTCAGCACCCACAAACGCCGACTCAGACGTGAGCAGAAACGTCAAATTACTGCTACCTCTACAAAGGTACACACGCTCATTTCAGCCATCATCTAAAATGTATAGCAGAACCACCTTCGGCATGCAAATCGACCCCATCTTTCATCTCTCCCCAGGTATCGCCTCCATAAACACAGCGCTAGATTGCAGCCAAACCCCGCCCAACCGGTCCAGGCAGGCTCTCGTCCACCCTCTCCGTTCCCTACTTCGCAGATTGGCCTTTAAGATCAAAGGGTACCGGTGTGACTCGACACACAACAGAGGCATGGGTGGTAGAGAAAACTAGTGTCCTTTGTTGGTAATGGTTAGAGGTGGGACACCGTACGATTATTGACCTGGTCATCGCATCTAGGTGTTTCAGGTGTTTCCAAGATGTGTCCCAATTGCTGGTCCGAATTGATGATGGGCTCGATCGTCAGCAGCTGAAGATCCTTACGCGTGTCCTTCCCCTCCGCCTTGAGACTAGGTATCGTTAGTATACTTGTTCACGAGGAAATGCAGCCGCCAATAATGGCGAGCTCGGAAGCGCCGTCGTTACTTTTCGGCATGTCAAAGGATTACGAAGGAGACCGAAGGCGTGTTGTGGAATTGAGTCGTATGAACGCAGCAGCGTCGACCCGGTCAAGCTCAAGTGATATGTAATCATAAACAGCTGTCAAGCGTATGTAATAGTCCGATTGCACTCCGATATCCTCATTATCATCTTCTTGATGAGCAAAACTTTAACGCTTGACAACGGTCAGCCCGTCAAGGCTATCGATCACAAGTTAATACTTTCACATCAATTTTGGATCCAACGAAACATCCAGTTTATTGCTCCCATAAAATGTAATTCTTCCCAGTTCACTAAGCCTTCACTTTTACTTCTTTCGTTATGAATGCTTTTCTCAGGAACTGTCACTGTCTCTGTTGCTTCGAAGTTCGGCGGCCTTCTAATATGACCGAGAGCATGCATCCACCCAAACCTGTGCATTATGAAACGACTTGTCGATAGAATCTCGCTCTATAAAATCAAGTTTTGATACGTCCTGTCAGCCCATAACGTACATACTTGCTTTCAAGACCCAAGCTCTAGCCTTCGCCCGCCCTTTGTCTCCTCAGAATGTACCCGAGAGACTCCTGCTGCATTTTACTACTCCTGTTGCCTTCAATCCGTGCTGCTCTAAAAAATGTGACCATTGACGATACCTTTGGGGACTTGGTTACCGGAGCGCTGCCCAAATACGTTCCCGACCCATGGCAGCACCCAGACTGCGGTGGATGTGCGATAAAGCCACCGCTAGCGGATGTTTTTATGCAGTCATATTCCGCCTTCACCTTCATGCCAGAAAAGTTTTCTTCAATGTCTATACAGTTCTCATTTCAAGGTTTGTTCTATCGCAGCTGAGTTCAGCACAAGCGACGCCGGGGCACACTCACTTCCAATTCTAGGCTCTGCAATATACGTGTACTTCATACTCCCTAATTTTGTTAGCACCGGAACCACCACCGAGACGCTCTGTAATTTCACTCTTGATGGCAATTTTGTTTCCACATTCCGACACACCCCGAGCACAAGCCACGACTACATTTTCAACGCTCTCGTTTTTTCAAAAGAGGACCTCCCTGGCAACAATAGCCACACGCTATTCATCTCAACTTCTGGACTTGATCGAGACGTTTTCACTAGTTTTGACTATGCAATTTACCAGTACGCATCCCCTGCTCTTCAAGTGATAAAGTCAGCTTTACTTTGACTTTCAGATTCGATGACGGGATAGATAGTAGGACCTCACAAACGAGCCCAGCGACAACTCAATCTCAGCCTGTTGTAACCGTAATTCCCCAAATATCTCCCACGATCGTCTCTGGCACTCCAGTTTTGACGACAATGAGTAACGCTCCTACACGATCCGAGTCCCCAGTGCTTGCATCTTCAGACACAATCTCCTCTTCGATGCCCAGTTCACCTTCCAGAGCCACTATCGCCACTATTATAACATCGGGGACGCTAGTGACAACAGCAACAACAGGGACAGTTCTAGCTACCCCATCTTCGTCGAGCGGTACCAGCGGCTCACAAGGCAGTGATAGTAATACCGAAAACGACACTACAACACACTCAACTCCCATCGGAGCAATCGCTGGAGGCGTTGTAGGTGGTGTTGCGGTGATTCTCCTCCTAATCCTCGTTGTTTTCCTATGCCGTCGCAGAAGGCCTGTGGGCATGGCTCTTTCCTCAAACATAAACGAGCCCATACCACCACATTCGGTTTTGACACCGTTTACATCATTCTCCGCCGGCAATCCAGGCACTGAGGCCAGAGCCCCGGAAGGGAGGTTACCCTTCAGATCTTTTTCGCCTGTTAGAAAAGAGCGGGACACAGCGCAGATGCGTGAGCTTGAAAATTCTCACTCGCCTGCCGTCAATGAATCCTCAAGTTCAAACTCAGAAATCCTTAGAGCCCAAGATCGGAGCATGATCAGCGAACAGATAAACAGCTTGAAGAAGGAATTAGATCGGTCGGGGAGTCCTGCAATCGGACTGAGTCGCTTTGGAGGCTCGAATGTGACAGAAATTCTGCAGCAGAATCAGGCTATGATGGCGGAGATTGAGAGGCTACAGGCGCAGCTGAATTCTGATCAGGCTCATGGGATCATGAACGAAGCACCACCGGGATACTCAAAGCATGCGGCTGATATTCATCGTTGACCTTCAGCACCGTACCTACGCCTGTCTATTCTAATACTTGATTTTGGCGACTGTATCGAGCCTTGTGCTTTGCTTTGACTATGAACGACACTCCAGTACAATTGTATTAATATGTACCGAATTATTGATGTAGCACAACCTTCTTTGGTTTGTATACAAGCTCTATTTCCTTTCCATCTATCCGATTGTGGATGTAACGGGGACATCGCAACTCTGACTTCTCATTGATATACATCTTTCTGCTCACACCAGGTTACGGGTCCGACTTTTTGAGGTCGACGCATAGTACTGATTTGAAGATCCTGTAGATTTGAGCCAACGATCCCAAGTGCAACCATGAATGAAAGTGCCTGCGCAAGACAGGCAGAAGGAAGGCTGATCAAACTATCTGGAGATCGAATGTCACAAAATCGAGAACAAATTTGCGTCATACACGCAGCCTCAGGCCGCTGACGTACGAGAAAAAAGATCTGACTTCGCCGTTTGTTGAGAACGAGGATTAGAATTCAAGTCATCGATATAGCGCCCTTTCGCGGTGCCCAACCGACTCCCAAGCTCCAAAAGCTCCTCTCCCAGATACATGAGAACTAACTTGCGGGAGGAACCATATACTTGATATCGACACTGATAAGGTGTGCCAGTTTGACACCCATTTTTTTCGATTTTTTTTTCCTGTCTTGACCTTGAGGCCTTTGGCGCAAGATCAGTCATAGTGTGAGTGGGTTGCTAACATTGTACATATGAGCATGGGATATGAGGCAGAATGCTGGATGCAAAGTACGGCACTTGAAATACTGGAAAGATGGAGGAACAGGAACACTAATCCGGCTTCAACAAGAACAAAGGTGGTCAATAGATCCATCCTATCCAAAAATAAGAGCCTCCTCAAGAAGGGTACGTCGGAAGAAACGAGCCTCAGAGTGCCATACATATCAATTGTTTTATTCGAGGATTGGACAACAACATATCGCAGATTTTCGTTTCGCACGCTGAAGATCAAGGATGAGCCCGTACAGAACTGTCCTCTTTCACTCATGCATATGTCAGAGAAACACACCGCAGGCCATGGAGTGAAGGGATGTAGATTATCCCGTACCAGTGTAAATGATATGCTTTGTCATCTCCGCACCAGCAGGTAAAACTATCATTTGAAACATACACAGCATCGCGATGATCAGTTGCTACTGCCCGGAAGACAACATGTATGAGGAAGCGTCTGTACCAGAGCTGTTAACGACCTGATTTGTTCAAAAACGATGTCAGGCGCCCGGGAAACTGACAGCAGTGTTTTCGTCGATGTTCGAAGCGATGGAATGACCTTCGGACGGACACAGTTTGCCTGCAGTCAGGCAGCTAGGATTAGGTAGTAAGTAGGTTTCATCAATGTTTCGAGCGATGAGTTCAAACATCTGATTGCACAGTGATGCAACAACTTGAAGATACGGGCATTGGGCAAAGATGTCGGATCTATGGTGAAGTAGCAGTGTACGACAAACAATCTACCGTTATTGACCCAGATCACCTTTCTTAGTTCACGTTGTAACGATTGTATCCCGGCTACAGAAAAGGATATGTATGTATATCATAATATGATGAGACGAGTTTATCGTAAAACTTAAAGCTGAATTACCGCATGAGTACACGTGATCGAAACGTAAATTCCATAATAACTTATCTCCAAAATCGGGAATACAGAATTTCTCTTTTCTTTTTTAGGAAAGGTTGTCTTTGATTCTTCCGCCCACCTTGTTTGAGCAGATGAGTCCTTCAATAATAGCAACTCCGCTTGGCAAAGCATAGGTCACAATTCATCAGTACGAGCTGACAATTAACATCACGAAGCTTTCCTGAGCTGTGTCCAACGTATCCAGTACTGCGCAGGCTTTCTGGTGATCTAACACAATACTTGGGTCCATTTCAATGTGCGTTGAGTATCGTACCTAGCCAGATTCATTACATTCAGAAATATGAAACATCATCTCAATTCCAGAATTCTATATATGCATCCTAATCCGGCGTCTATTATATCTATTGTCATTGCTCATCGGAGCATGAGCTCCTACTCGTTTCAACCGAAGTAGGATAACAGTCACTTCACACTATTCCTAACAGAGAGCATCGCACGCTTATAAAAAGGGATTGCGTGTTCGGGGTGCTCAGGCCTTGTCCCTACAGCCCACATACCCTACAATGTCGTTTTCTACGTCTCCCCGGTCGAGCCGATTCCGCCATCTATCATCTCCACTACGCCTAGAGGGCATTGTCGAGGGACATGAGTCTGATGACGAACAAGTGTCACGGTCGAAGCTCAGTACGAACCTTGATGTCCAGTCGGATTTGGGACCACGCTTGAGTCTACGCCCGAGCCCGCATCGCACCTCAAAGCCCCTACCTTCGATCCTTAAACGCAAGGCTCGGACGACGCAAGATCGGGAGGATGAATTATACAGCAGTAGAGATTTTGCACATTGGTATGTTGCGCAGTATTAATCCAGCTCTGTCAACTAATCAGGTAGTAGCTTCGAGATATCATTGATTCGATATCGAACATCTTGCTGCGAGTCCATAGTGTGTCTAGAACACATATCTGATGTACGTTTATGCTTTCGCTTGCCCGATCATTCACCTTTGATCTAATCGGACATCTGCAGTGGATTCACGAGACACTTTCCGACGTCTATCGCTGCCCGTCATGTATGCTCCCTTGCATCTTGAACGCCCTGTGCAGTCCTCCAACCCCTTCTCAATCACAAGCCCTCTTGCCTGTTATTGTATCTCTCGCTCTTGGATTCGAACATGTTCTTTCCCTAGCCCGCGCACTCTTCAAGCCGCAATACACGAAGATCAAATTCGCTCTACCATCACCTCCTTCAAAGCACCAGTCTGATTCGGCGTACAGGTTTTTCGATACGGACGATGAGACGTACCCCGAGACCGAGTTCACGCGTGTCTTGTCATCATCGTTATCCACTATCGTTGTCAAGGAGACTTCGATGAGGCTTCTGAGTATCACTGGACTGACGCTTGTGCTTCTTGCATTATTGTCTCAGTAATTTTCCATTCACACAGTAACTTCGCATTCACGCACACTTCTTCGATTTTTTCTTTGGACGCGTCTTGCATCAGACCCCTCCTCCCTATTCTTTTCGTTGCTCTACTTTAATCCTATCTTTTCTAATGCGTTCAGCTTAGACAGATGTATATATATGTATCTACATGTATCATATGTACCGCCTGTATTACTAGCCGACAGATTCTCTCCTTTGTGGTCCTCCATGTGGGAAAGTGAATCATATGTATGCTAAGTTTCCATGATGAATAGGTGGATCTTGGAGCAAAGCGACATGAAAGTTGTGCGCTAGTGCACATGGATTTCAGAAGATGTCTAAAATTCGAAGTTGTAGAAGCAAGCTTGACAGTGATGAATCTGATGTGTGTTGACTCTCACTGGTGCCGAAGCTTCCACCCGAATAGCGGCCCCAAGAATATGTGGAGTGAGAAAATCTTCCACATACCAAATCTAGTCGGCAACCAAAGCTAGTTGGACGACAGTTACACAAGAATTCGTAAGATCTGGACACAAGGCAAAACTAGGTATATTTAGCATACGTGACATTTCAATGCTAATTCGGATATGGTGTAACGGCTAACATTGCCGCCTCTCATGTAATGGTGTGATTCCGTTCGCGGCAGCTCGGGGTTCGATTCCCCGTATCCGATTTATTTTTTTGGTGTATTCTTCAGGTTCTCGCTGACTTGTCCCCATTCTGCATGGATTCTTTTCTTCATACGTTATGTACAATCAATGTGTTTCGAGCGTAGGACACAAATTGCAGCCGTGTTTCTTTAGAGACTGAGATTGTTATGTCTTTCGGGCCAGGCGGAAAGTAAAGTATTTAAACTTTTTCTCGGGTATTAATTAGGCTGTTCTTTGGGCCAAACAGTTTATGATGACGGCTGGCATTCATCCCAATTGACATGAGCGGAGTGAACGAGACGTTCCGTCGTTGTAGACGGACCAGAGTGACTGAGAGATCAATCCTGCAGAATGGACTAAAGAGAGAAAGCTCGATATCCTAGATGTGAAGTCCTCAGAGACTGGCTTCTCAATAATTATTGTTTTTCGTATACGGAGACAAGTGGTAAATCCAACGGCAAGAAGCCGTGTCAATTGTTCACTGCATCCGTAGGCTGGTCAACAATCCGACACGCGGTTGATCAGGAGACATATGGTCCCCCACAGGTCCACATGTAGAGGAGTGACATAAGGAGACATGCGAATCAACACTAAGGAACTAAAGAGGCAGGTCTTATACTTTCCGCCCCACTGCCGCACGAAGGGAAGATCCGACACGAACATAGAAATAAATTGCGCCGCACGAGAAAACAAGAAACAGGAGCAGGACCAGAGTCAGAAATACAGAGAACGTTCCCGCTTTTGAAGCACACGGAAGTGGGAGTTGGAAGTTGTTGTTGACATGTCGCGATCAAACCCTGATTACTGGATAAGGCAAGTATTCCTACTTTTGGAGTTCAAAATTTTGTATTCTTCTGACCTTCTCCTTTCAATTATCTCCCGTTATCTTGGCAAGACGTTAGGTTGTTGGGCGTGGAATCTTTCCACCCCCCTACTTGTGCTCTATGCTTCTGGCTTCGTTGGTTTCATTCTTTCCGCTGTCTTGAGTCTTTCCTTTCACCCCCCACACTCTTTACAATCCTCGAAGGTCCTCTGACGCGTTCTCGCGGCTCTTTCTGTTTTACTAGAGAGATCGGTTCATAATGCACGTCGTCAGACAGAAGCGGGATCATGCACGTATCGGCCGTCGTCACATCCCTCTCCAGCCTCGTGCACCTGCACTCATAACACTTCCCATACCCATACCCTCAATACCTCTCCTCGGCCCTTTACTCACTCCACTCATTGCAGGAACAAATATCAATTGGCCCGCTACTACGCCATATACACCCACCCCCACGCCAGTGCAGGAAACGCCCCTCACCCCTGCTCCAACGGACACCCCAGCGTCAGCAGCGCCAACAACAAGCCCAATCCCAACACCGCCTGTGGGCGACAATGGTGGAAACAACCCCGTGGATGGAGGCAGGTCGAACGACGGATCCTCTCCAACTTCCAGATCTATTGATGAGAACACAAGTATCGTCATTCTTGGGGGTTCTACTATCGTTGAACCCGGAATCAGCACGGGGTCTTCACCCCAGCCGACTGAGGCATCTGGCAATGCCTCTACTGGTCGAAATGAGTTAGGCAACGGGTCCAACGGCGATAGTGCTTCCAGTTCCTCTGTTAGTACCAATGGTAGCAACCTCAATGGTAGTAACAGCAACCTCAATGGTAGTAACGTCAATGGTGATAACGTCAGTGGATCCGTTGCGGATGCTGCTGCCGATGATGCGAACTCAGCTGGCGGAGCTAACAGTCGAGGAGGCGGCTTTGTTATCGGCGGCAATACCGACACGGCCATCTCTAAAGCTACAGCTTCCTCTTTAAACGATGTTCCAGGTTCTACCGCATTGCCTGACCCGAATGGTGTAACCAACACGGGGAGCCCTGCTTCCAATAACGTTAGAGGTAGACTACCTGGTGGTGCCATCGCGGGTATGGTGATCGTGATTACGCTTGGCCTACTTGCTGTGATAGTTATTCTGTTACGTGGACGCTACCGCCGACGTCGTTTGGAACGAAGGAACCAGTGGTGGAATAGGTCTGGAACCCGACTCAGTACGGAGAGTGATTCCCCAGCTACCGCAACTCGACCCGACCGTGTCAGTTTCCGCAGCAGCTTCGAAACCACCATCGACTATGCGCAGACTCCCAGACTGAACATCTCTTTCGACACTGTTCCTTCTCTTCCGCCCATGGCCGAAATCCGTGGCAGTAACAATATCCAACTCTTCAGCCCGAACTCGCAGAATAATCGAACATCTATTGACAGTTCCACAAGTAGCAGTAGTGGGGCGCATTATCTCGTCGTCCCTAGTGGCCTTGGAGATGACCAGGAAGTTTCCTCGCCGGTATCCGTCCGACCATTCTCACCTTCGGAAACGTTTGCGTTCCCTATGCCTCCTAAAACTCAATCCGGAGACTGGAGCTCGACTCGACCAATGAGTACCGCTACAGTGCACAGTGCTTCTCGTTCTCTAACCAGTGGAACGGCGGTTGTTCCTTCCTTGCCTCCCAATCCCTTTGCCGACCCTTCTAATCCCTTCTCTGACCCCGTCCCTTCTACTGCTGAACTCGCTGAAATCGCATCCATAAAACGCCCGTTTCAAGGAACCCGTCATGATGAGCTTACGGTTATTGTTGCGGACAGTGTCAAGATCCTATGCGTCTTCGATGATGGTTGGGCCTTCGTCGAGAAGCTTCCAGCTTTCGAAGACATCCTCGCACATGAGGGGAAAAACCTACGTGCTCAGGGTTTCATCCCTATTGATTGTTTCCGTGCGGCGGGTCAGGATTTATCAACTTTCTTCTCTGAGAAGCGAGTTTCTCGAGTTTCTCATCACAGACACGCCAATTTTACCAACGCCGTAACGTCAAAGTAAGGCAAGTTCTTCCTCTAGGCTGTCAATGTGCTTCTTGATTGACAATTCGCCCTAGCCAGATCAGATCCTAGATGCCCTCTCACGTTCACGGATATCTTTACCATACTTTCTTTGAATGCCCAAGCAACTTGTGATATATACCCCCTATACCCCCATTCCAAAATTCGAAGGCCTGCTTACTTGTTCTTTGGTCTTACGAAAAAAGGACATTCTACTTAGGTGTATCGGCTCAATTATTTCTCTCGCATCGCTGTATATGATTGCATGATTGATATCTACTGTTGTATTTTTCTTATAAGTTTTCTTGTATAACGCTTTTGTACAGGGCGATGTTACACTAGTACTTGAAACACTTTATGGAGATGTTGCCCTGGAGGCTTCCTTCTTTCGTTCAGGCGGAGGTGCCCACGTGCACGTGAGCAATAATAACCTTGGTCACTAGGGTGGTTGGACTTCAAAATTGGTCTTAAATGTCTTCTTCAACAATCACGGGGTGTGTTGAACTCCTTTGCTTGGGTGTCCGTCCTGTATATCACTGCACCTTATCATGTCAAGTTGAATGGGAAAATGGCTGTCTCAGTATTTGCATTTGTTGCCTCAGTGTGTGCGTTTTCATTCACCGAACGGGCAATCGTCTCGATAGGAATGGCATAAACCTTCAATTTCTCTTGGGTTCTCCATAAAACTCTTGATCAACCGATTCTGTAGCTTGATATGTGACCGTAAGCTCTTGGAATCTATGGAACATTTGACAAGCTAAGGTA
The DNA here is from genome assembly GCA_018849495.1 of Termitomyces sp. T123_Mx157. NCBI lineage: Eukaryota > Fungi > Basidiomycota > Agaricomycetes > Agaricales > Lyophyllaceae > Termitomyces > Termitomyces sp. T123_Mx157. The sequence goes on along the minus strand of JABFYK010058272.1, from coordinate 22,815 downwards.
TTCGACAATTGTAACTACGAGATGAGATGCGTCTTCCACATGTGTGTTGTATTTTTTCGATCTAATATATGGCTGACTCTCATTTTTTGATCGTTGGAACCATCACTGCATCCAAAAATCCAATTGCGACAGATTCCTCAAATTACCGGTGGTTCCGAATGGACTTCTTCGGCGGAACCCTTGAGAGTTCAGACCCTTCTGGAGTCATAGCCATCTACCGATATTATTTGACATTATGGGTGAACGTGCTTGTGCCCGGTATTTTACAAGCGTAAGATCTGATCCCTAAGCGGCTATAGAACACCTACATTATTTCAAGAAGAGTGTTGACGCTATTCACCCCCAGAATTAGCTCTTTATTGAGCCACCCAGTGTTCATGACCAGGCACTGGACCGGCATTCAAGTCTATTCTGCAAGCGAAGCTATCATGGCCACGTGTACTCTCTCAATTCCCGCGGTGACCAATGCATGTCTCGCATTTGTCCTGGCCTTGATACAGGCACTGTACTAATCCATAAAATTGGTTCATAGCGGAGGTCGATCCGATGGCCTGGTTTCACGTTTTCTCTCGTGCACATTTTATAGGCTCTAATTCACCGGTCGTCGGTTCTTCAAACTCAAAGACAATGCGGCCGATTGGCTATTTTTCGCTTCTACACCGCAGCCTGCTTCCTTAATTTCCACACAGACTCCAACGCACACCTGCTGCGTCCCTCTTCCATTCCAATAGCCTTACCACCAGAAAGTTCTTGCATGCCTTTTCTTTCTTCTACTTACTTTCTACCTCTTTGTTTGCGATCTCATGGACGAAAACACGCTGCTCCTTGGCTCCTTCTCAACACCACCTGTTCAGTGCATTATGGCGCAAATGAAAGTTAACGAAATGTTTGATATTGTCATGGATTTTCTCCTCCATTTTAGGATAACTTTGTACTGTGCGTGTCGCAGGGTGGAAACCCATAAACTTCGAGATGAGGTACTGAAGGACCGAAAATGTGTGACCGCTTCGTATTCATTGTCAAAGTTTGCGTTTTCGGGATAGCTAGTACTAAAATGGAGTGCTAGGGACGTCAATTGGATGATCGTACGGTCAGACACGCTCATGGATATCACGAGGTTGGAAAAGTAGTGAGTCGCTTGGTCTTCACTCTTAAGTTACCCTGACATCTCCATCCTCTTGCACAGGTGCGAGCTACATCCAGCATGGAATCCTACATTAACCCGTAAGCTTCTCACAACAGTCAATGCATATCTCCCTTCTTTTCGGGTTTGAAATCATGAGCTGCCTTATCCTTCTTTTCTGCGGGACATTTGTAAGTTTTCTCACTTGCGCCGGCATCATTAGCATCATACAGATATGCATACTGAGTGTTCTTCATGACTGTTCCGCCTCTGATTCTGAAACGAGCTCATCATTAGGAGACTTCCTTGAGCATTACCTACCTAGACGATATGATTCTAGCCGTTCTCTCAACGTCCCGTACTCTCTAAAATTAAAAGTGTATTACCTACACAATCAAATCCTATTCAGGATAGGCATTCTGTAATATTGCCGATGTGTTCATAACTTCATTTCGCAATCCCATTCTCTAAGAAAACAACAGCAAGGTGCTCATTGAAACCGGATTCAAGAGACCACCGACCTCTATTTGCACTTCATGTTTCGTTTATTTGACGTTGGCAAAGGAATGGTATACGTCTCATTCCTATTATCCTGAGGATGTGCCTCTAGCTCGAGGACGGTCACGCAGTGTGATCCCTTTTCATTTGTTGTACCCTCCATCTGAACAGATTCTGCCCAACGCTATGGAAAAAAAAATATAATTCAAGCTGGGACCGGATTCACCAGATGAAAAGAAATATAATTAGTATAATTTCGACGAAAATTAATCTCCGTAATATCTGTACTGGCAGTTCCTCATTTTTATAACATATGATCTAAGATTTTTATCATGCTATCGAGACCCAGCATGAAATCACGTCATCTTCCGCCACGGCTCGCCCAAGAAGTACACTATAAATAGTTCGAGCCGGTAATGATTCTTAAACTTGCGTACCGTGAAGAGCGTTTTACATGGAGCCAAGAAGGACTTTGAGCCAAGAAAAAGCTCCTATAAGAAGAACGCCACAAAAAGTTGTAGTTTTGTTTTATGTACTGTTAGCTGAGCGATGGGTGCTGTAGGTGCAGGTGCCGATGACAGAAAGACGGATTAATAGTGAATCACGAATGGACCGGACCTTTGAGTGGGGTATTTCGACTTCCAAGCTCCGAGTCATGACGAAATAGAGGCTCTCTTGGTAGGTACATAGCCAAGACCCAGCATTGGACATTGCAAACTAACGGACCAAAAGTAATTCGTATATGGGTTGACGAAGTCAAAGCTCACTGTCAAACATCCCGATGTCTGGGATGCTTATCATTTAATTTAGGTCAGGAAACGTATCATTGAAGCCAAGGTGTTCTTGGATGATAAACATTGGTTCGCTGGCCACTGGTTCCGGTAGTCTGACCGAGTACACCGAGATTGATATGTATGCGAGATATGACACAGAGAATAAAGCCTGTCCGTAAGAGATGCAAGGACTGAGAAACGATGAATATCATGTGTGTATGTACGTGTTCCCCAAAACTGTCTATCGTGCCCGGTTGAGACCCGTGCTACACGCGTCTAAATAGTCATCAAGGTCCCGAGAACTTACTTTTGTACCCGGTCCAGACGGCGGAAGGACCTTGAGCAATTTTCTCAAAGAAGCTACAAGTCTGTGACCATTGATGCACGCATAGACGTTGTACAGGATTCAAGGTCTATAATCTCCTGCAATAAATAAGGGTCGCATTCCGAATAACGGAATTGTGTAGGGTACTCATGAAGGCGATCAACTCACTGCCGAAGGCTCACACAGCCGTATATACAAGATTTAGCTTGGTCCGAGAACTATCTTTACAGGGCCAACTAACGTAAATCGCGATGCCGTTATCTGAGAGCTTCTGAGAGTTGACCATCCGGAGGGTCGAAAGCTCCTCGCCTTGCTCCATTCATTTGCCATACATACGAAAAATTCCAAACCAACTGAGTGCTAGTGGAATATTCGGGAAAGGCGTTTATAGGCACGACTTCATTTACCCTGTCCGGAGTTTGAGAGTTATTGATTCGGAAGTGGAGGTTTCGAGAGAATGAAATTCATGGATACCAGACGGGCTCAAATCCACTCATCCTACGAGACGGGCTCAAATCCGCTTAAGCGAGACAGGAATTCCGGCTAAAAGCAGCTAGTCTAGGAACAAGTAGAGGAATGAAATTGAGCGTGGAGTTTGTAACGAACACTTCAAACACGTGAGCTTGGGAGAAAATCGCCTCAACCCCTCGTTTGCAACCTCAGCCTTTTTCATCATTCCGTCGTACCTCCATTCATCTTTCTTTCTGCCGAAGCAGGGAACGATGGCACGCTTGCGAGGTTCAAAAATTAGTTCAGAGCTATTGATTACACCCTTCCACGTGGTCGATCTCGATCTCCTCAGTACAGGCTCGGCTCGAGACAAATATAAAACAAACTTGCTATTGGCCGAATTCCAGCATTACCCTTCCCCGTCGCTGCATTGCTTTTTTGATCTCTTTTCTGGCTATCGACGCTGAGGGCTTTTCGCCATTCGACTGCCCACGCCAATCTTCACCGACGTTGATCTAACCCCTTAATTGACTTGCACTACGTCATGGATTTCAACCCGGTCAGCCTGCAATTCCAGTTCTTCAAAGGATACAACTAAGAGAAATTGGATAGTTCGAAGTTTCCATTCCACACATCACTTATGCGTGTCTTGGTGCCTTTGTCGTGGTGGTGAGTTTGAGGCTTTGCAATACTTAACACTACTGAACGCCATACAACCGTGTAGTTTGGCATGTTCTCGCTGCTTCTACGCGAAAAGGTACCTTCAATTGCTTCCTTATCATGGCTGTAGGTCTGATGCTGCAGGATAGCTGTATATCGGAGAGGCGTGCTGGGCTTTCTTATTTGGTGTCATAATTGGTGAGTACCAACCAGTATTTAGTGTAAAGCGGCACAAAGCCAACATCTGTTCAGGCCCGTATTGTGCAAATATCTTCGATCCTCGAGACTGGGGCGGTGGCGACGAGGACATCTCAAATGTCATCACTCTCGAATTTACACGCGTTGTACTCGCAATAGGGGTTTTCGCCATCGGCGTCGAGTTACCCAAGGCTTACATGATACGCCACTGGAGAAGCCTGTTATTCCTACTTGTCCCAGTTATGACATGGGTGAGTCGCGCATCGGGGAAATTGGATGATGCTCGCTTATTCTGTTTAGGGTTGGTTTGTTTCGGCTGGCCTTATCTGCGGTCTCATCCCCGGCCTCAACTTCTTATCGAGTTTGGTAATCGCTGCATGCCTCACTCCAACTGATCCTATATTGGCTGCAGCAGTCGTTGGTGGAAAATGGGCCGACAAACACGTCCCCGCTCATATACGTCATCTTCTTGCCGCGGAGAGTGGTTGTAACGACGGAGCAGCGTACCCGTTCCTCTTCATCGCGCTATACCTTATGTTCGATGCCCCAGATGTCGGAAGCGCTATTCGCGATTGGTTCGTTCGTCTGTGGCTTTGTGCGTATTGATTAATACCTTTATCCCGACATGACTGACTTTTCCTTGCCAATCGACCTACAGATCAAATTATTTTGGGTATCATAATCGGTGCAGCGCTCGGCTTTGCTTTCCGCCACTTGGTGAAGTTCTGCCAGCGGCACAACTTGATCGACCGGCACTCCTACGTCGCCCAGTACATCTCCCTTGCAATGCTCACTATGGGTGTCACTATTCTTCTGGGTTCGGACGATCTGCTAGCCGCCTTCTCTTGCGGTACGGCTTTTGCATGGGACGGCTTCTTTAATCGTCAAACGGAGGAATCAAATTTCAGTTCCGTCATCGACTTGTTGTTTAACATTGCAGCGTTTGTGTACGTTGGTGCCTGGATGCCATTCAGTGCTTTCCAAAACAAGGAAACTACGCTCACCGTGTGGAGACTCATAGTAATCGCGATCTTGGTGTTTATCCTCCGTAGGCTCCCACCCATGATTGTGCTCTATAGGTGGATACCAGATATTAAGACGTTTCGTGAAGCTGTCTTCAGCGGGCATTTCGGGCCAATAGGCATCGGTGAGTATGTTCTATAGATTACCATGCGCAGCGTACTCATCACCCCCAACGTGTCGTAGGCGCTATATTCATTTCGACTCTAGCAGAAGAGTTTATTACAAAAGATGAGCGACTAAGAAGCCACCAAGCTGAACTACTCGCTGAAACCATCCAGCCAATCGTGGCTTTCATGGTTCTTTGCTCTGTTGTTCTGCATGGTCTCTCCATCCCGTCTTTTTCCCTCGGTCGGCGCGTGCATTCCGTCTCACGGACATGGTCACGGCGTGATACTTTGACCAACCAGCCAGAATGGACGAACCAGGCGCGTGTCGTCGAGCGCGGAGAGAATATCATCATTAACCGTGACGACGTAATGGAGCGCGGAGAGCTGGGTGTAGAAAAAGCGGAGGACTCGTTGTCCCGACTAACAAGCTCGGAATTGAGGACACCTAGCGTGACTGTGGCGGGCGGAGGTGAGGACGGGCGGAGTATACATTCGGACAAGCCAGAGTCACCGACCGGGGGCCAACTGGATGCAGAATCTTTTGAAGGTGCAATAGAGACAGAGTGGCTGGAACCACACAGAAGGGTGGTCGAGCGTCAGCCGAGCCGCGGAGAGGATGTGAGTTCCCTTTTGACGATAGACCGATACCGTTCAGCTTACTGACTTAGTACGGCGTAGGTTGAAGTCGAAGTTATTGAAGATGATCGACGGAGCACAAAAAGCTTCACCGCACAAATTCAACAGTCATTCGGCTTTCATCATCCAACGCAGACAGCGAGTGAAGTAGAGGATCGGCAAGGCCCAGCGGTAAAGGACAAAGTCGGGGAAATGGGACTTAAGGCAAAAGACGCGCTGGATACGCATCCACGTCACGATAACAACATAGCTGGACCGTCGGATCTACGCAGTGACGACGAGGATGGGGCATGGGCATCAGCATCAGAAGATAGTGGGAGCGAGAAAGATTGGCACGCGGGTGGTGGCTCTTCTCAAAAGAGAGTCAACACAAGCCCAATACGACGACAGCATACTAGTTCCAGCTGTCGCAGCGAACGCCGGCGGACATCCATCCTACCCGGGCCTCTCCCTGCGATTGAATTCCAACTACAGTCTCCTTCACCGGTCTTAGATCCAGAAACATCACCATCGCCGCCAACTCCGCCTGAGGAAGGAGAGTCCCGGGGACGGCCTAATCTAAGTCCTGCATACTTTGCTTCCAAGCCTCATACACGTAGTGTCATATGTTCGAACGGTCAACCTCTTGTGGCAAGTAGTACGCGGACTTCATTAGGTCGACATCAACATCGCCGCTCTGGAACGGTAGACAGCTCCATCGTACGTCCTGGAACTGGCGATAGCTCGCTTCGCAATGCGCGCGTATCGCACATCAGGATGCTTCATTCGTCCCCGCCTACCAGGGAGGTGTCGCCATCACGCTCCGTACGATTCATGGACGAACGGGTGGATGACCCTGAGGTCAGGAATAAAGTCTCGTCAGACATTGGGCTGAGAAGCCCAGCAGGGTTGGGAAGAACATGATCGATGATTTAATACCTCATGATCGTACGAGGGAGGGATTGAAACACAAGATATCGGATACCTCTGCATGCTTCATGTCCACGTTGGTCGCTTGATGGTTGTTATCGTTAAATCTCATGCAATATTTTTTTGATAGGCTGTATCTGGTCGCATATTTAGTGCATGGCTCTTCAAACCTACTTAGTTCGGAATCTTTCTGCACATAGCAAGTCCGGAAAGTAAAGCACATAGAGACATAAACAGCTCGTCGTGTTGAAATAGATGGATCCACATTGACTGATTCCTTTGCACTTCTCCAAGCTTTTTTCCTACTTGTCTGGAATCAGAAAACCTTCGAAATATGCCTCGACCTCCCGGCATTCTTCGACACCATATCCCACAGTCTTCAGGGCGACATGTCCATCCGGCCTTACCACAACGATCGAGCCCACCTCGGGATCGACTCCCCATTTACTATGCATGGGATGCTCAAATATTGCACCTGCTTCGGGGGCAGTCTGTCTATAAGGAGAGACTTGGGGAATGTCGTCGCTGAAGAAGTGTTGTGGCCGAAAGATAGGGGAAGCTTTATGTGGACAGGATAGGCTTCCAGGATATATCAGCTTTGTGATGTTTTCATCAATAAATTCGCTGGTACTGCTAAGAGTCGTGATGACTGATGTGTGAAAGATGGAATGTGAAGCGCCGTGATAATACTTGGTAGCTTGGGGGATATCATCATAGATATAACTATACAGAGCTCGCCCCTGGGGTAAAGCTCTATCCGAACCTGGACCGTTGGTAGCCACTGAAGACAATCGATGAGCGCTGGGCCTGTCGAAAAGATCGAATCCAAAACGAGAGAAGATAGATCGCGATCGTCTAAGGAAACTGTCAAGATTGACAAGCCGTTCGAGTCCACTATTCTTTGAAAGATCACCGACGAGGAAGTAGAGCGTGAACCGGCCATCAAAACGAGAGATGGCGGGTACAGGAACAAGATCTGAGAGACGGGTAACGGTAGCAGGGCGAGTGCGGGCTCCAGGGATTACATCCGGTTTCCCAACTTTGACTGCGAGCCGTTTTCTTGAGGCTGTTAGAAAGGTGCGGGGATAGACGATGGAAGCACCGGATTGATACTGGAATCATGAGCATAAATCTACTGTTCTGAATGAAAGAGCCATACCGCGTAATGGGATGCCTGGAACGTGTGGAGAGTGGATGTCCAGTCAGATGCGTCAGTACATTTATCTATAGACTGTTTTTGGAGTCCAGCGTAGATCTCTACAAGTCTCCTGTCCATCTGAATAAGCTCCTTGGCAACACCGTGCCGCTCGAGGCCATAAGTTGATAAAATCTGTGGGACCGCAACTCCTTTCAGTACAAGTCCCATCTTCCACGCGAGGTTATGCGCTTCCAAGAATGCAGTGTTGAGACCTAATCCGGCTGTGATGGAGGAATTGCATGATGATAAGTAGGGGGAACTAGGTAGACTCTCACCACGAGGCGAATGAGTGTGACAGGCATCACCAACAAAAAATAATGAATCTTCAAGTGAATATTGATTGATAATTCTTTGACCGACTGCGATTAAGAAGGTGCCATCAACGCCACAGATATAGCAGATATGGCGATAAAAATTGCGGCGAACCTTCGTAAGCAGACCACCAGTTGACCTCGTCCCAAGAAATCTTGTAAGGATGAAAAATATCCTTTATCATCTGTGTGGCTTCTTCTCTTGTTGCCTCTTGCTTGGAATTTGCGAGCTGAATATCAAATCTTGCTGACGGTTTTCCATCTATGGGTTCGCGTGGGATTACAAGAACAACTCCCTTGCTTGACCTGAGCACCCTGATAGAATCTGTCAAGTAACATTTCCGTGTTCATCGATGGAACACATGACGCACGATAGACGCTCGAGATCGGGATAGTTACTTTTTAAATTGACAGCATCAAGGACACACCAAGTCACCGGTAAGGTCTTCCCTTCGAGTTTGATCCCATATGGAGTAGCCCAGCGACGCACGGAGGACCGTCCACCATCCGCCGCAACGACATACTTAGCCGCAAGCTTCCGGGTTTGTCCTGTCTGCGTTTCGCGCACGAGGACAGTGCTTGGACTGGATGCCATAGTTGACAGCTCCATATCTAGGAACTCACAGTTCCAATGGACTTCAAAGCCTTCGCAGTGACGTTCAATGTCGGATATCATAACCTGTTCAATTAGCCCCTGCCGGACAGCCAAGGCGTAATCTTTCTCAAAGTCGAGGAAAGGCGGGAAAAATCGAGCCAGTGCCGTTCGGCGTGTTGATTCGGCGGAAATCTCCCAAAATGCGCGCCCGAATATCTTCTTTCCCATAGCTTCAAGTTGATCAAGCGGGGTACCGAAGCTCTGTTAACGTAGATATTTCATCATAATTGGGCAGATCCTCCCAAATGTTTTACCTGCATCACTTCCATCGACCTTCCAATCAATCAATTGATGATGTTCAGTGGGTCTCGATGAGAAGCAAACCTTGGCTGTAGCGCGTCGGCCCTTCCATACTGATGGCTGTCGTACCCAATTGCATCGATGACAGTCGGCTCGATTCCCATGCGCACTAAAGTCATGGCCATCATGAGACCAGCTGGTCCTATTTGATGGTACAATCGGGAAGTAATGAGTACTCGTTCTGAAGCAGACATTACGACTTCACCAGCGCCAACGATAAGTACATCGGTATAATCTTCAGATGAAGTTTGGACCATTGACAGAAGTGACGGGGTGCTGAAAATCTCTCTAGGTGCATCACGCTTTAATAAAGGAGCAGTATACCTGTTATCGGGATAAAAGTCGATATCCTCGGCAGTGTAGTGTATGTTCATATGACGAGGTGGCTCAGATTACAAGATACGCTTAGGGGATACGTTGGTAAGAGAGGGGGGCAAGGAAGTAAAGAAGCACGCCCGCGGTTCCGCGCAAAAAGGTGAGTTAATTGTAGGAGAATTTGAAGTGGGTTACTGTGCTATGCAAAACCAGATCGTTGGATAATATCCGAGGGCCAGAACTGAGGCAGGATAGAACGGGGCGGAATGGGGGGCCCCACACAGATTTTGCTTCCGGGGGATGATAGATATGCTGATCAACAGATCTCAATCGATATAATGCTATACATATAGAGTCAAGCCCATTAGTGTCGCCACAATCCCATAATGAAGTCTTTCGTTACCGAACGAGGTCATGCGACCAACATGACCTTCGTGCATGCAAACGTAATGGCAGGGTCTACCAGCGGGAAACCTAGAGAGGGGGCATACTCCATCACAATCATCCTTATGCCGCCCTGTCAGCCTGACCCACTTGAATGCGAGGAAGTGGGTCGCTGGTCACGTTGACGGATGCTAGGGCCAATAGAGTTAAAGAAATCTCTCACATTCGCATGCTACGGTATGTTCATGTCATAAGAGCTGTGGCTAGTAGGAAAGACTCTGATCGACTGCGATATTTCGGGGAGCAGAGAGACATGGGGCTAGAGGCTTACTGATCCATATGCATTCACCAAAAGACAGCAAAAGTTACGGAAATGATTGGTTCGCCACACAGCGCAGAGCCTTTCTGCGGGGCGGAACACATAGCTGAACGTCGGTTCGCGGGTGTCAACGTCTTACACGGTACCATTCCATCGACTTCGCGTGCTGTGTGATTATGGCAGTTCGAAGCTCCTGGAAGGATGGAATCGGTGGAGGAGTATCTAGGCTAGATCGTGAGTGGACAGCGTGCTCAAGTTTCCGATGAGTGAAGTACAAACTTGAGGTGTCCTCAAAGTGTCCTTGCGCTCCCCTACCGTGACACCTCGTGACATGTCATATCACCGGCCCGACAAAAAACGAAACTATCAACATGGTTCAGAACCGAACCATCGGTTCTGGTCCAGTTCTGGTTCTGGTCCGAGTGCCACCGTAGGTGTTCGGTCATCGGTTCTCAGCTTTGGAATTTTAGCTTAGTGATGTGCTATGCCCGGCGCGGCCCAAAAGCCTGAGCTTAGGCTCGGCTTTTTCAGGCCCAGGCTTGGTCACAATGAAACCTGAGCCACATGTTGGGCCTTTGCAGAATGTCTCCAACATAAAATAAACCCTGATAAATATATCTGCAACTTTATCCTCAGTGTTGATATACTACAAGGTGATTTCTTCAGAAGGAATCTGTCCATGCAGAAAGTGGTACTTTATATCAATGTGCTTGATTTGTGCAGGTAAAAGTGAGTCCTCTGATAAGTTAATTGCTGAATTGCTGTTGCAAAGGATTGTAGTGGCATTTCTCATCAGGTATCCCAATGCATTCATCATTGTCCTCAACCAAATACATTCTTGTGCTGCTTTGAAAGCTGTCATGTACTCTGCCTTGCAAGATGATACTGCCACTGTCTTCTGTTTTCTTGTTGCCCATGATATGAAGCCAAAGCCTAACAATCATGCATTCCATCCTATACTCCATTGTGTATCCAAACAAATTGCTCAGAACCTCAGTTGCATCCCAATCTAGTGTTGCTATAAGATAGAGTAGTATTTGCCAGGATTCTGCATGTGCTGTTGGTGAATTAGTCTTCTCATAGTCCCTGCCTTGGAACATCAAACTTGTAAGATGTGCTTTGTTTTCAGCCTCATGACCTCACCATGTTTTGTGTGTTTGATAGTGAATACAGCTCAACCTTTAAAGTCCTGCCTTGGCAGCACCTCACTAGCTCCCATACTCCCATTTGTCTCAGCAACTCAAGCTTGATTTATAAGACTTCTTCCATTGTGGCCAGTCAGCCCAATCATTGAGCCTCATCTAAGGTTTTTGGGGTATCTGGATCTGTCCCTGGGTCCCCATCAGATACCACATCCTCAATTGTGTTAAGCTCTGATGCAATACAATCAAATTTGTCAGGACCTCATATTAGGATTATCTACTTCTGGGATTGCTTGTTGAAGGTCTTCCAAAGCATTCTGTCTATCTGTCCAAGCCTTCTTGACCCAGCTTGCTGCTTCTTTGGATTTTTTCACAGCTTTCTTTAGTTGTGCTGAGCACCCTCAAGAAAATGCCACCATTCTTTCAAGGATGACCAACATCTCCTTGTTGTAGATCTTGTAGTTTCTTTCCACAGCATTAAGACTCCTGGAGTAGAAAGCTACAGGATGCCACTTACCATTTTTCTTGGACTGCTGGGAAAGGACCATTCCTGTGGCAAAGTCCAAGCTGTTGGCCTCTACTCAAAAGAGAGAGTTGTCATTAGGGAAAAGGAGGATGGGCTTGGAGATTACAGCTTGCTTGAGGGCATATAAGGTGGCCTGCTGCAATGACTCCTATTGCCACACAGTGTCCTTGACTGTAAGGTCAAAGGATGGGCTAGCATGATAAGAAAAGTTCTGACTGAACCTCTGGTAGAAGTTAGGCAAAGCCCAGAAAGGCTTGGAGCCCTTTGGCTCAGGCAATTCTGCCATGCCTGCCACCTTTACCAGATTCACCTCAGAGAAACCATTTCCCAGCCCTGCAATCATATTTATAGGCATCCAAGAGGGCAGGACAAGGAATTGTTGTGTGGGAGGCTGCAGAAACATCAAAGCAAGGAGAAAAAACCTTCTTGCATCTGCTGGAGCATAGGAGGAGAATAAGGAGCAGGAGGGAGACAATCCAGGATGGTCTGAAGAGAGTGAAACATGCATTTAGAGGTGGCTAAAACCTGAATGTGGCTGAAACAGGACTGTGGCTGAGATCTGGGGGTGTGGCTGAGATCCAAAGAGGGACTGTGTAGACTCTGAGGTTGGATAACAGTGAATGGAAGGGGAAATGGTATGGGTCCTGACACTACTCTCTGATGCCAATTGGGCTTTCCAACATCATTGCCATTCTATCTCCAGTTTCACATTCTTCATTGATTTTGGCACAGTTTCATGAAGCTCAAAAAAGCAGTCCATCATCACCCTTTCCAGCATCGAGTCCAAATATGTCATGCTTATGCATGCTGCCAAGAACATCATATGGATTCACAAACTCCCTAAAGATCTTTCATTCTTTCATTTTTTCCCCCTATACTAATTTGTACTGCGACAACCAAGGTGCAATTCAGCTCTAAGGACACCAAATTCCACACGTGTGTACCAAACATATTTATATTCATTTCCATTTTATTTGCCAAACTGTTTCATTCGGTCATGTTCAGTTTCATTATGTCCCTACTTTTGACATGATCACCAACATATTCACTAAGTCCCCTGCTTGAGTCAAGTTCAAAATCTTCCACAAACTTCTTAAAATCATGTAGTCAACATTCATATCAAGGGGGAGTATTGAGGACATGTAGGCGTACCACCGGATCAGTCATTCAAGCTCACTTGTGTACTGTTTCATGAGGACGGAGCAAAATTCTCATTTCCTCAACATCCTCCATCTCATAATGCACATCGATTTAAGGAACCCAGATAATCTCCGTAATTATAACACAATATCTACAACTTATTCCATTGCGCCAATGCTCCTCCAATACGAAACGTATTCCTCGAGGTGCCTCCTATCCAACGCTGTACTTTTCACCATGGTCAGTGAGTCTAACCGCGCAGTGGCCATGCGCAGGATCACAGTTCCACCGGACATCATCTCAAAGTCTCGCTCCAAGAACGACAGAATCTTGTACGCCACATTTCGTTTGGGGTCGTCACCAAGATCGCGAACACGGCCAAGCCACTTCGTGAGGGGGATCAAAGGAAGAGGCTCACCGTGGCGTTCGCCGAGGATATCAGAAAAGTTACTCATGACTGCCTGCCATGATTGTCGTGAAGGGTTTTCCATGTGATAGAATGGTTTCAATCCTTTTGAGAATAAAAGTTCCGTAAGAATGTCACCCGCACGATTAACGGGTAACCAGGAGAGCGACTACATCAAATTGAGTTCTAAGAACAGTTTCAGAAACAGAGTAGAGTGACTTACGCCTTCGAGCGCTGGGAGCGCGCCCAACTGTTGAGAAGTACGAACGATAATAGGGATATGTTCAGATTCGTTCCAGGCTCCGGAACCTTCGGGCCCGGTCATTTGTCCAATACGAACACTACATCCCTGCATCAACGGTTCGTCGATGTCGGAAGAATCACCATACAGCTTCGAAGCACTCAAGAGTAAACGTTCGCAGACCCACTTGGCTTCGGGGTACCCGAACTCGGCACTATTGACTGCGTCAAGGAACGTTTCAGGCACCTCGTATGGTCCCTGCGTGTGAAGTAATGGAAAACGACCGGCTACGGCGATAGATGAAGCAAATAGGATACGAGTTGGTGCGGACCCGATCGCACGCCGACCGGCGCTGAGTAGGGCGAGACGTATGAGGTTGGATAGTGCGCAGATGTGAGGTTCAAAGGAAGCGAGACTGCGGTTGAAGTTTACAGGCCATGCATTATGGATGATATGCGTGGCGCCGAGCAACTAGAAATAATCTGGGAATGAGGGACACTTGAAACCTAATATCCTAGGTGTCACGTACCTCTGAGAAATAATTCTCATCAAGTCCGAAATCATATCTGCTCAGGTCCGCCTCATAGAGCACGACTTTGTCCCATGCTTGATGTGACATGTATGCGCCACGCTTTGACATGAGGTCCATTTGCCGTTGACGTGGTGACGTAGTACCTGTGTGAACGCGATTGAGACAGATGACTTTCGAAATATCAGGATCGTCTGCCAGGCGTGCAAGGAGAAAACACCCAAGGCTCCCAGTGGACCCGGTCAGTACGACAACCTTCTTTTGTCCAGCCGCCGGTCGACGTTTCAACCGTGAAGCGTGTACGTGTGCCGCAAGGCTCTCGAAGCTGCGTAACACGTTGTGATACTTCTCAAACATGTCCTCCATTGCCCGAATGCGGCGCTCCTGCCTGGTCTCACGGAGTCCGTTTTCGTCCTGTGAACCCAACATCAGGTGTGCGACGGCAAGGTATAGCTTCTCGATGGAAGAATTCTGGAAGCAGAAATCCATCTCGATGTCTTCAATGACAATAGGAAGGTCAGGTGTGATGCGGAGTCCGTTCAAGATAGCACGTCGAAGGCGGCTGGCCTGTAAGCTGTCCATACCAGCTTCGAACAGGTCCATCGAATCCGTAATGTCATTATTGCCGGCGATACCATGTACGAGGACACGAATAGAATGAAGCAGTGCGCAGCCACCGTCGGAGAGCGAAGGGAAGGGCAAGGAATTGTGCATAACAACTTTCTCATAACATGATTTTATTTCCTTGTCAAATGCGGCGAGGATGGACTTGCGTGCCAGACTACCTTTATCAGTACGGATAAATGGCTTTGTCGATTCTCGAGTCAATACCACCATCTCGTTTGAAACTTTGCCGTGATTATCGGTGAACGAATTACCTCGTTCAAGGTATGGTTGTATGGAGCTGAGGATGACGGCACGGGTCTCTGGTTGATCAATGTCGGCAGAGTCAAAGCTAGTAGCAGAAAGCTCGACCACAAGTCCAAGGCAGGCTTGTCCGGCGCCGAAAGCCAAAACATTCTTGATGTCAGGATGTTCCGTAACTTTTTGCTCGAGATTAGTAGGGCGTATTTTCTCTCCGGTAGAGAGAACGAGTAGGTCATCAGCACGTCCCATGATCCTATACTGTGTACTATCATGAGGGTTTGCAACGAGAAGATCCTGAACTTCATAGGGCTTGGACCAGCCAGGCGGATACCCGACTAATCGATGAGATTTACTCCCATCCTCGAGTGGCATGATCGTAATTCTTATATCCGTCCGCGGCTTCACGTAATGCCAGTCATACCCGCCAACGATTCTCTCGATGGGAGCAATCGGACCGAGCTCCGTGCATCCTGGGAGATGCAAGGACGATCAGAACATGGAACACGCATGCGATGATTAGATTTACCCCAGTGATTTAGAAGCTTGACTCCCGCAGATGAAACTTCAACGCCTAAGCTTTCTTTCATGGGAGCTCCCCCAGTTGCGACAATTTCCAACTCTTTCAAAGTTTCCAGTCCCAGGCCACCTGGCAAACCTATCATTTCTTCAAGAATGGAGGGAACTGTAAACAAGTACTGTGCCCCGTTAGTTTCAATAGTCTGCAATACTGTTTTTCCTGTGGGAATTACGGACGCCGGTGGCAAGATGAAGGGCATTCCAATTGAAAGCGATAGATGGAGGGCAAGGAAACCAAAGCCCTGAAATGTGTTAACGCACAAGATTGGGATGGTAGTATTCACGCCTACATGGTACAGAGGTAATGTGGAGACCACATATCGGAAAGGCTCCTGCTGTTCGGGAAGACGGTGGCAAGTGGCAAACATGAGAGGGTAGGTTTGTCCATGGTAGACAGGCTTTGGCAGCCCCGTCGTTCCCGAGGAGTGCATGATGAGAGCGTCCAGGTCGTCGCGCTTCCAACTTGTGTACATAGAAGGTATCTGAATATCGTTCCTGTCGTGGTCAGGAGTCAGGAGGTCATCGTAGCCAAGAGCATGAACGAAGGTCGGGACAGGAAGAGCGCCTTCTGATTGGAGTATAACAAGAGCATCTTTGGAAGATTTGGCGACATGAGAACTGACCAAGACGCAGGAAGGCGATGTCTCTTTCAATAGATGGGCGATTGCGACTGGGGTCAACCGCGCAGAAAGTAAAAGGACCTATATAAAAACCACGTCAGGGTAAGTATAGGCTCAACAATAAGCTTCAGCGATTCCTCACTGGCGTCCCGATCCGTAACAATGCTGTCATATAAATGAAAATACCAATGTCGCTTCCGAGGAGGATCGCTACTGGTGCGGGTCTTTGATCGCGGCCTGTGCGTCCTGTCGTACATCCACTGCTGACCAACCACCACGACGCGTACTCGACTGCTGCCCTAAGCTGTGTGAATGTAATCTTATAAGGTGAATTGTCACCAGTGCGAGTCTGGATGCCAAAGATATGGTTGGGGTTATTCGAGGCGGCGAACTCTACAAGCTCTGGGACAGAGTTGACACCCATAGGATCGTCCAGACCATACCCAAGGTTTATGTGTGGACGAATAAAAGCACCGCCTGGAAGTTCCGGAAACATTAAGAGTGCTTGGTCACGAACACTCGGATGGAGAAGAAGGGCAGTCCTTCGGGATAGCTAGCTAGGCTGCGTTTAAATGACATGGCCGCGTCGGTTTGCCATCCACAGGAACCAACACCGCAAAGCCATGTATTACTATGGAATCCCGAGTGGGGAGATCGAATCCGTCGGATCGGAAGAGATATCTGCGATCGTTTCGTTTGAGTTCAGCGCGTGGAAGTGGGAAGAGGGACGAGTTGCACCTGTTCGGTGATAAACATATGCATTTCAAATCCCGCTCACCACTCACAGGCGGAAGGACTGATCCAAACTCAAATAGGACTCTGGTCCGTCGAAAGTCCACTGAAAGTCCGTCAAAATCCATCGCAAGCGTAAGTCGAGTACAGACTGAGTTTCAGTTGTCTTCGGACTTGGACATCATTTCACCTATGACCCTTGTACGGACGCGAAGCTGCGTTATTGATTGATGCAGAAATCAACAAACCATGAAACTTCTGTCCTTAACGCTTTATCCTTTTAGACTTGTCTCTCCGATACTCATGACTTGGAAACAGGGCAACACGGATGACGACAATCAACCTCTCTCCAGACAGATTACGATTACGCTACTGGTATGAGATCCGGGTATCTACATGGTGATCCTGCATTATACTTAACATATTTGTATTGGCTTGGGTAGCCTTGGTCTGTCCAAATGCCCAACACAGTTGCTGCCCTCATGATATTCTAGCTTCGACCTTAACACCTGAGCGATTACATAAATAAATGTTCTTGGAAAGGTTGCAATGGTACTACATTTTCTATTGTGTGAACAGGGTTATTTCGTTATTCTTGTTTGGGCGATAACAGTGAGTTGTCCGACAGCAAGAACTGGATGTAGAAAGAATTCTGACACTTATGGAGTTCTTGAATCCATTTTTGGCCGCAAGGATCTTTCATAAACAGCTTCCCGGAGGCAATAAGTATGTACTAGTACATACTGAAATCTCGCGGCGGCCCTCAGTGTTACATGCGACAGGTGAGGGTTGGTTCCTAGGCCATGTGTACATATATACATCTCTATCTTCATCTTTCTAATAATATATTGATTGCGTCACAGCTAAGGCTGCCACGGCCGTCTGGACACGGGAATGTTACGGGTCAAACACATACCGTCACCCGTCCCGTGAAGTACATTGTAAACAGCATGGCACGGGCACTTAGACGGCGGTATTACGGGTACGGTATTTGAAAAAAAGAGTATAAAATTCTATTGAAATGACGCAGGTTGAGTCAAATGGAGGCTGTTGTTTCACATTCATCAGAATTCAAATACTTCCTGGTTTGAGACTCATACAATAAAGGGAGATGGTGTCTCACCCACTTGATAAAATATGTTGTACAGCCACAGCGGAGCCTCTTTGAAGTTAAATGATGACCAATGACGGGGGCCTGGGATGGATAATCATGAGCAAGATGAAAGAGGTTAGGGAATTGTGAACAACATCCATGTTGCCACCAAATATAGATGTCTTCACAGGGGAGCTTGAAGTCTTCCTCAAGCTTCGCAGTGAGAGCCCGAGGTTGTGTTAGGATTGCTTACTCCAGTGGTTGTCATTCCACTCCAAGTTTCATTCAGGAGCCTTCATTCTATTCCAGTTTTACATTTGGTTCCTTCATCCTAGTGATGTTCTGGGCTCGGCCCAAAGCCTGAAGCCGGCTGGAGCCGAGCCCAAAAACGCCGAGCCGCCACAGGCTGTCCATCAGGCTTGTTCAGGCCTCCGGCTCAGGCTTGAGCCGCGGGTTTTGTGGCTGAGAGCAAGGTCCATGACCAAAGAAATATACAGTTATGTGATCGAGAAAATCTCATAAATGTTTATACATGTTACTCAAACCTAATGACATGCATAGAAAATCGTTGACCCCAGAAACATCGCAAAGCCTCAGCTTGCTCAGCACCGCACTTCTATTGCTCAAGCTTAAGCTACTTCTGCTGCTGCCTCCACAGAATAACATATTTAGGTCAATCACAAAGCAATTGAATGCCCTTGTAAACCAGCAGACAACCCTTTGACAACACGCTGCATCTAAGCACAAGGTACTTTCACATTAGATCAATTTTCATAGTGAAATTAATCTTTATTACAGGGAATATATAATAAGTCGTGTAAGGCATCGGGTTTCACATCTATGCTTCCTGAGGATGCAAAGGCAAGACGTCAAAAGGCAGCAAGTGCTCGGACCTTGGAGCAAAGTAAAGTCGACTCTCATTACAAAACTTGTGAGCCTGGAGAGAAGAAGGTCTTACACTCCAATGTATTATTTCATGAGGTGGCCATTGAGTGCTTGATCAACACTGATCAGGTATACTTCTCATCAACTATGTCCTTGTGTAGTTATAACAAATCCTCAATGACAGCCAATTCAGGCATTTGAGCATTGATCATTGATCAACATGATTGAAATTGCATTCAGGGCTATGCAGGGCATCAGTCTCCCTAATAGGAAGCAAACAAGGGAGCCAGCCTATCATTGTTCTATTCAAAGAGCAGGTGTGGAAGCTTTGTGAATGCTTGGAGGTATGTTTTTCCATTCAGATTGAGGGCATACTTACATAATTACTGTATTAACAGAGCAAGGCTGTAACTGGAGAGATCAGCCTGACCTGCAATGCATGACAGGCATCTAAAACAGACAGTTATTTTGCTGTCACTGGCCACTGGATTGAGGAGTGCTTTCCTAGTAAGTGGTTACACATGCAACAAATAGGAAATATGAATTATTTGCACCCATACTAATGCTGCAACTGCAAAAAACAATGAGTACTATGAGAAAGTCAGCCCTGAAAGAACAAGTTAAGGAGGTGCCTTGATTCAAATGAGGTATTGCCAAAGAGTATGGCAGTCATTGAGTGGTGGGGTGTATGTCATGTTATCAACTGTTGCATTGGTGTTCACTGGCTCACATTACTTTTAGATTCATGCTCATTGTTATCCAACCTGGGCTTCACTCAGTCATGACTATCTTGTTATTAAGGCATTATCAGTTTGTGAGTAGGCTTTCTTTTAAGCAGGAATCACAATCAGCAAATGCTGGAATCATTTGAAGAGTGATATTGTTGAGGCTTTGCAATGTCTTAAGTGTATGTTCTACAATAACTTGATCTTTTGGGAAGTACAGACATGCACAAATGAGGAAGTTTTGATGGATGACAATGGTGAAGACCTCATCACTGACATTGGAATAGATGATGAGTCCAATGGATTCACATAGGATCAAATATTTGTAGATGATATTGCAGACTCTGATATTGATTAACTTTGTTATTAGCCTATAGATACAGACAGTTCAGACTCTATGATTTGACATTACAAGTGTTATACAAGCTATTCCCCATTTTGGTAATTAGGCCACAGCCTGGGCCTGAGCTGTCATAGGCTTAGGCCAGGCTTTGGCTTATGGCTCAGGCTTATATAATTCTAAACCTGAGCCTGTAAAAGCCAAGCCTAAGCTCAGGCTTTGAGGCTGAGCCAGGCCTGACACATCACTACTTCATCCATTCTGGTTTCACATTTGGATTCTTTATACCATTCTAGTATCACTGAGGGCCTGTTTAGCAACAGATCTGATATTGAATTTTGTAGATTCTGCTTATATAATTACCCAATATAGCAATTTCAGATTATGCCAAGATGCAAGCATGACAATTTTCATTCTCATTAAGTATATGTTTCCTCTCAATTCTCTGCAACTATTAGTGACCATGCAGCACTGTTGTCAAGGGGCTGCTCATATCAAATCTTAGCCACAGCATCCAGAGGTCATTATTATAGCAGAACAAGTCTCTAGATTTGGTCTGAAAGCCCCCTTTTGACTGCCTGAGCACTTGCCTCCCTCTTTTAGCTCTCTCAAAGGTCTCTCCTCCATCAGTGTCTCAGCCCCTAGTACTCCTCTTATGGCCCAACCAACAACTCCTGCTGCTCCCCCTGGAGAATCCAATCCTGGGGACAATGCCTGGAACTATTTTATGACTTTGGTGACTTCATAAGTGGATGCTAAACAATGTAGAATACTCCTATCCACACACCTAGGAGCCAAGAGGCAAACAAAAGTCAAGTGGGCACTAATGCAGGCAAGAGTTAGGCAAGGGTCAAAGCAAGGGGCCAGAGGAGGAAGGACAATACTAAGGGAGTGTAAGGGCAACCTCTGGAGTGGTGGATCAGAGTCACGCAGCTAGCAGAGGGGAATCCAAAGTATATTAGCAAAGTAGACAATGATACAATCAGTAGCTAATCACCTAGCAGAGGAGAATCCAAAGAGAACAAGTCTAAGGATCCCCGCTGCTTGGTGTAGTGCATCAGCGGCAGTGGAGGCATGGGAACTACTGTACAGGTGACTGGAGTCACTCCTAACCCTAGGGCAATAGTTGCTGAGGTAATACAGAGAACTCCGCAGTGCTCCAGAGATCTCCACAGTACTGGAAGGAGCTGTGGAGGCATCAGGTGAGCTGTGGAGGTGCTGGAACCAGTCCCAGAGGTTGGAAATGGAAGTTACCTGACATCACCCCCCCTCTAGCATGTGGCATCTCGACGTGCAGGGTAGAAAAAGTCCCTAATTGCTTGGTTTGCTGGTGAGATAGGGTAGATTCCTTATATGGCATGCAGGGCATCTGGGTGTCTCCAGTGGAACTCCTTGACAAGTCCAGGGGCGTGTACATTCTCCTGTGGCTCCCAGGAGATGTCCTTAAATCTGTAGCCTTTCCACTTCACCTTGTACTGTAGTTGCCTCTGGAATAAATGGCTGTCCAGGATTTCTTCCACTTCATACTCCTCATTGTTGTCACCCACCATGAAGGGCAGCGTAGCTGGTGGGCATTGCTCCAGGATTGGATCCTCCAGGGCCAGGGTTAGTGTCAGGTTCCGCTGACCATGGGGGCTCAGCTGCACTGGGCAAATCCTTACTAGGCAGACGTGATCCCGTACACAGGCATCTGGACACTCGAAGAGGTTCTAAACACAGGGGACAGGTGAGGGTGAACACTGAGAAGTGGTCCGAGCAAGCCCGGGTTGGTCCGGAGGGTTCCAGGAGGGGATGTGGGGTGAGAGGCGGACTTGGTGGGGTGTCAGGCACAAGTCTGGGAGCGAGTACTGTGGGTGCAGGATGAATGGAGGCTATGCGAGTAAGGGAAGCGGAGCCAGAGTTTGATGGGAGATCAAAGGAAGTTGATGGGGTGTGGGACCAAGCAGGGAGCAAGGTGCGGAGTTGGTTTAAGGAATGTCGGGGGTTCGTGATCGTGATCACGGAGTTTGTAAGGGCGTTAGGGTAGAATGGACTTGAACATGGTGGAAGAAACTGATTGACAAGACGAGGCAGGGCAAAACAAAGTCAAGACAAGACGGAGCAGATGGAGATGAGACAAAAATGGAAATAGATTGACATGGAACATGAGACAATAACGAGAACAATAATGGAAATAGAGACAAGGCAAGACCGGGAAACTGAGAGTAAAGGAAACAGGACATGGAGATATGGAACACGGGACAGAAAGAATCAGACCATAGGAAACATGAAACAACAGACAAGTAACAAGCAATAGGTAATATCAAGACTAGGGTATGAGGAGTTACTCTATGGCTTATATACTGACTACTAGAGAGCTCCAGGAACAACGGGGGATGGTGGCAGAGCTTGGTGGAGCCGCGTGGGGCTGGACAGGTGTTGGCTGGGTCAAGGGAAGCGTTCTGCAGGACAGTGGGTGTGGCAGTGAGACTTGGCGGGGCCATACTGGACCAACAGGTGTCGGGTATGATCAGATGGTGGGCTGCATCAGGTTTTGATGGGATCACTTGATGGCGCAGGTTGTCCCGAGGTCGTCATAATGCTCCGGAGTGGTTCGGGAAAGCCCAGGGACTGAGAGAGTGATGTGCGACGGAGCCGGGAATTAGTGGGAGGGGTTCTTGTAGTTGAAAGGGATCCCAGGGAGTCAGGGGAAGCATTTGGCGGCTGCAGAGAAGTTGTTGAAGTTGGCAGGGTGTAAGGGCAACCTCCGGGGCAGCGGATCTGAGTCACGCAGCTAGCAGAGGGGAATCCGAAGTATATTAGCATTGGT
>JABFYK010058271.1:0-38064 GCA_018849495.1 Termitomyces sp. T123_Mx157 | reverse complement strand
TAGGAACTGATGTTCCATTGACAAGGGATCAAGCCTACGCTCACCTCACTACAGATCCTCATGAGTCGTAAAAACGCTCTCCATCCAAGTCTTTATCTTCGTCGATAAGCAGTAACTGTTCTCTTCCCACCTAGATTGAATTTTTTCATCTCTGTCTAGGATCATCAGAGCTCCTACTTCCCATATGTTTCCGATATGTTCAGGATTATGACATTGAAATATGTGTGGCGCCATTATTAGGACGAGAGGTTGATGGGGGGAGTGAGAGGACCTAGGATGTAGTTGTCCAACTCATCTAGTATCAGCCGAATGGTGCTGTGGTATGTTGTGGACAAAAATAAGAGGTTACATATGAGCTTCCCAAGGATTCAAGACGATAGTTGGAATTCTCAGGAGGAAGTTGGGATCTGTGTGAAGAGTGTCTACGCCACGTTTAACATTCCAAGGGGAAGCTGAGAACCATGGTTGGTATGGTTGCGGTTGCGGTTGTTAGAATGGGAAGAGTGTTGAGCTGCGTGCACAGCCCTATCATCACCAGAATGAATAGGAATGAGAAGATATTACAGGACTGATGTTATGGGCATGCTGTTGAGGAATGTAAGGTCTTGACAATGCTGTTCGTGGATCTCTGATATCACCATGGTTAGGATTCCAGGGAGGAAGCTGGAAGCTGTGTGCAAGACGACTTATAATACTTTAGCCATTGGCAGGATTGAAATTCCAAGGAGGACACTGAGATTTGTATGACTGATGGTTGGGATTCCAGAAGAAGCTGGGATCCATGTGCAAGATCTTTTGATATGGATTCCTTAAGCCATTGGCATGGTTGAAATTCCAAGGAAGAACCTGGGATCTGTGTACAGGACAGTGGACAACAGTAAGAAGCAGCCTATCAGGACTGGGTCCAATTTTGGACTGGAGAGCTCCCAACTTTTTTTCTAGTGACTGTTTTTGCAAAGTCATGTTGCATGTGATTTGGTGTCATTGTTTACACCCTGTAACTCCTTAAATATGGTAACTGTCTATGTTTCTGGTATTCCTACATGTGCTGTCTTCAATCCCAATTCTACTGTGTGCTCCATATCAAGAGATGTTCTTTTGCTTATAACTCATTGTACTGTGCAATGTGTACACATCTGTATGTTGGTTTCTGTGCAATATAATAGAGGATCTTTCAAATTGGTTTTCCCTCTTTCAGTGGGCTATAAAGCTCAGGTATTGTCTACCTGGTTTTGATTCCTGTTCCATTGATCATACTCAACATGACTGTTACATGATTGTTAATAACACTGGCAGGTCAGCATGGCATATTTATCATTAGATAGGACAAAAAACATCAAAGAAGGTTTTCCTCAATCATACATTATCTGAAGAATGGAGATGGAATGCAAAAATGGGTATAGCATTGAGGACATCTTTTGGAAACCACAGGCCAGTGTACATGCACTAGCATTGGTTTGGGACTCTTACTGCAGGCACCCTAATGCACTAAAGGCAATTCAAGGCATCTACCCTATCTCAGCAATTTATTAGGCAGTCTACAACTTTTTCTACCCAGTATGTCAAGATGCCACATGCTAGAGGAGAGTGATGTCAGGAGACTGTTCATACCAGACTGTTTGTTTCCTTTATTCCAAGCCTGCCTTTCATCTTTCTCCTCCCATCCTCTGATGACAAATACTTTCAATTAAGGGCTATCTTCTGGTCATATTCACATGTGGTCATGTGCTGTGAGTCTGGAGATTGAGGCTGTTTATGGTGGATTTCCATTTTGGTACAATCTCCAGAGTTATGGCAATTTCTGGAGTTTGCACCTTTGGGTTAGGGTTAGAAGTTTTCCTGAAGTGTGACACCTGGCCAGGGAGCTCCTTAGACTTGTTCTCCTTGGATCTCCTGCTGCCAGTTATGCAATTTAGCCACAGCCTCCAGAGGTTACCCTTACTGTAATTTGAATCAAAACTAATGGAGTAATGGCCATTTTAAAATATTTGCTCATTGGGACAGTTTTTTGAGCATCTCTAATTTTGGTATTTAGTACTTTGTATGTCCTCCATTTGCCTCAATAATTGCTTGAATCCTTCTAGGCATGCTTTCTATTAGTCTTTGGTGTACCTCTGCTGGTATTCCATTCCACTCCTTTGCAACCCTCTCCCAAAATTCATGCACACCATGAAGAGGTGTTTCATGCTACCTAAGCTGCTTCTTGAGGTACTCCCAGATGTGTTCAATAGAGTTAAGATCAGGGGATTGGACTGGCCACCAGAGGACATCAAAGTTGTTGTCTTCAAACTACTTGTTAGCCCTCTTGGAGGTGTGTTTGGAGTTCTCCAGAGCCCATTCTCACTGGGCCTCAGTACTTGGGTCAGTAGTTGTTGTGACTTTGGTATAAAATTGTTAGATTTTTGGATTGCATGTTTCTTGAGAAGTATTATAAGCTATCCTATCACATATTTCTCAAGATAATCATCAACATTTCAACTATTTTGATGACTTTTTCTTCAGATAAAACACAGAAAAATTTATCATTCTACAAAAAAAACATCAAGAGAATATTTGATATATTTCCTGAAAATTTCTGACACAATATTTAGCATGTTTCTTGAGAAGAAGGTGTCAGAAATTGAAAAACATATTTCTGACATCTTTTTCTAAAGAAACACGCTACATTTTCTGAAGTGTTTGCTCTTGGAGTGCTGGCAACTGCCGGTCATTCAAACTCCGCGGCGGCACCCCGGCCCGCTACACTCCCAGACCCCCACTCGAAGTCTAGACATCACCCACCTCGCAAGTTGAACGTTGAACAAGGACATCAAACTGTCAGCACTGGGATTTTTCTCAAAATACCACAGTCGCCATTGGCTTCATTCGTTCTTCCATCCACATGCCATTGTGAAAAAAAAATTATCGGCCATGGTCCTCAGCAAACGAAAGCGGGATGGGGAATTCATCCCCTGGACTCCTGCCGGACAACCGTCTACGCCCTCTGTCGCATCGGAACTTCCACCAATGAAAAAGACACATACGAAATCCTTACGTACGTCTTCTATGAATGCATCCCGACCGGCTCCAGACACGTCCGAAGCGTGCCTCCCACTCAGCGCAGACACACTTCCCGAGGTTTCTTATGTGTCGTCGACTGCACCAAACGTTCCAGAAGCGGGGCCATCCCAACCCAGAAAAGCTGCTCGAAGGCGTAAGAAGGTTGATCCCGATGCCCCACCACCAGAGAAACGTGGTGCTACATTTAAGAAGTCTTGTCCTCAACGTATTCTCGACCGAGTGGGACGAGTGATGTCACAAAGGTATTTTGACGATCAAGTCATTTTTACGTACTAAACGAATTTATCTCAGGTTTTTCATGATTGACAGACAAAGGGAGTCGGGCCAGCTAAAGGAGACTTTCAGCGTTCTCGGTTCGACTGGTAATGTTCGTTCAATAGACATTTCCTTGCAAATGTAGGCGTTTATACTCTGCGTTATAGGTGTACACTGTGACTATCGACCACCAACCTCGCTGTAATTGTACATATTCATCCCTGCTGTATATGTTCGAGATGTCACATATCTTCATGCAGGTCCGGATGCACTCAAAGGAAATCACTGCAAACACATTGTGAGTTGTCGTGACAATCTATGCACTATTACCATTACTGATGAACACCGCACAGCTTTTCATTTTTCTGAAAGGTACATCTATCTATCTTTGATATATTTGTTCTGACTTGTCGCGTTAGTTCTTCAAGTCACGCAAGACTCTAACGTTTGGTATCAAAAGTTTGTCCCTAATTCACAGAATCGGGGATCGCCGTTTGACCTACTATGTACCAGAGCGCTTCTTACAACTGAACTGGAGAAGATTTTTGCGGAAGCGCCGTTAGCTCCGAATGCACTTGCAAATCCTCAGATTCAAGAGGCTCACGCGCGAGCTACGGGCAAAGCTATCACCACTTCAGATGCAGATTCCTCGAGTAAAAAACGCATTCCCGGACCTGATGACGACTGCCCTATCTGCTATGAAGGGATGCACGGCGTCAACCAGAACTTGTTAAAATATTGTGAAGAATGTGGGAATGCTCTTCATAAACAGTGCTTCGAACAATGTAAGCATAGCAAGGATAATACTGGCGACTCATTTTCTGACTGCGTTTACAATGAAACAGGGAAGATCACCTCGAAGAATAGTGGGAAACAGTTGTCATGCGTTTTCTGCCGCGCTCGATGGGTTACTTCCACTGTTGGTCCTGTTGGCGCTGGTGGTCTGACGTCCGGGGAAGGATACATCAATTTAGCCAATGTCTCAGGGATTAGTCCAGTCCGTGATACAAGCACCTGTATGCCCCCGCCCACTGCTACTCTTAGCATCCGTCCTGATTCATGCTGACGTAGACTATCGTGGACCACGGAGGGGCGCGCATCGGGATTATCTCGACTAATTCTATATGAATTGACACGTGTGTGTTTCGACCCATACTAGTACACACAGCTGACATGCTATAAGTTCCCATATTCTCGTGTCTTTCTTGTAGTATTCTGGTGTTCAAAACCACTTCTATCTTTTGTGACCCATACTATCACATCCGATGTACAATACACATTTTTCTTGAATCATTTTGAGTGTACCTACATGATAGGTTTCACCTCTAGACTGGCTGAGTGATTGTGTGCAGTCGAATCTGGAATGCGGAGAACCAATAGAACTTTTGAAAAAGCCTCGAATCAATGAGATTCAGATACAACTTATTTTATAGCCACAAAAACAGCAAATCCAAGCGACCTTTTGGTTGACATGGATACGCATGGGCTTGACATGGGCGTCATCTTTAGGCATAAGATCCTTGAAACGTTTAGAGACAATTATCGTAGTGATATACCTCCTTCGGTCTCCACAAACCTGTCAACAATTTCACCTTGTTCTTCAGCGTGTGGCTTATCGACTAGGTCGTCAAAATCAAGAGTCGAGTATTCCAGCTTAGTACGTGCCGTTCATTAAAGACTGTCAAAACGAGGACCATAAAACACGCGATCAGTCGTTGTTCCTCCGCAGGCAAGAGATCGAGCGAGAAACAAATTTCAAGATATGAGAGTAGTCACCATACAACAATTCGCGATTACCGAAACAAGACAGTCAATGTTGTAACAACTAAAGCAGGGTTGGACACGGCACATAACAAAAGGTCCCGCCTGAGACTTAGCTCTGTAGAACCTCTGTTGGCTGAGCTAGATGACATGATTAATGTAACGACTGGGAACAAATCAGGAAGAAAAATTGGGGTTTAATATCGTGAAACCAAGGTATTCCACATGGAAGGGATAACAGATCAAAGCATCTAGCGACCATTTACTTAACAACGACTCACTAACGGCAAGGGTCACCTGCATGGCACGTGGTTGTGGTACTTGGTTGACGCGTTATTTGTACAATGATCCTTTTCCGCGAACTACGACTACGCTACGACCATAAACGCAGTAGGCGTTGAATACTTTCTTGGCCTCTATGAGCCATTTGGGACGCTCTGATACGGCGAAAATGCTCATACACTGTACTATATGTTTCCAAGACTTAACTCTCGACGAGTTTCGGTTCTTGATGGGTTGTGGTGAGCATAGTGGGTCTCATAACACGTTAAAAGACTAATTTGAACGGTAAAGGCCATGGATTCTGTACTACATGTATCAAGACAATGACTTCTACAACTAGAGAATGTGCCCTCTGCCGTTGTCCGATATCACCTTTCGTACAGCCGCGGCAAATCTTCATGTCATTCGCGGAACCTTCAGTATCGAAACCATCCAACATCATCGATGGCCTTCATAGGATAGATTCTAAGTGCCCTTCCACGAGCCTTCGAAGAGCTGCGAAGAAAGTGAGAACAGAAGCCCATACGGCGGATGGAACTACTTTGGCAAGTTGACATCTTCAATTTTGCTTTTACGGAACTAAAATGGGATTTCAGAAAGCTTTGTTAGATGCTGTTACCAGAGTGGAATCCACTTTAACTCCCGTCTCAGAAGAGCTCGAACGCGAGAGGGCTGAAAAGGCTGCTATCAAGGAAGAACTGGACGCAGTGAAACGCTCACAGGAAGAATCAAATGCACTATACTCGAGATTCAATGACCTGGAGACTAAACTGCAGGACGCAAAGAGTGCTCAAAATACTGCGCTAGCATCAAAGGAAAGGGCGAAGAAACAATTGCAACGTAGTCTGGACGAAAACGCGAGGCTCAAGAAATTAAATGAAAGATTCGAACATGCACTCAAAAAACAGAAAGAAGAGGTGGCAAGATTAGAGATTGCTCTCAAAGAATCGAACAACGATGTGCGAGCTAGCTCCAATTTGCGCTTTTTTGCGGCGGAAACTGACACCTTCGTTCCAGAGACACGTTCTGAAGAAGAAGCTCCGTGTCCTCACTAAGCAATCTATAAAACCTGTGATACAGAACTCGCATCCGGATGATTCCCTCCAAATCTTAGAGCCAGATGAAGAGGTATGATTACTACTTTGCTGTGATATTGGATATCATTCATTGATGTACACAAAGGAGAGTGAAAGTCGAGGCAGACCGCCTATTAACAAGAAAATTGCCAGAAAAATGGCGACCAACTGAGTTCAAAAGGGTTTTGAAGAGGCGACCAACAGATCGCCTGTAAACGGACCGGCCGCTCCCTCAAACCTGACACTACCTTCACCCGCACGTCGTTATCTTCGGGTCTCCCACTAAGAGACCAAATCATGGGTGTATGATACCCAGAATATACACATGTATAAGCCGCACTCCTGTATCATTAGCAATGTATCTATCAGTCTCTTCCATCAAGACTGTCCCGACCTACATACCTGGAGCGCCCAATATACATAACAAGGGACAATCCCTTTATTGCGAAAACCCGAACATCGCCAACACAATCTTCGAGTGCTCATCCTGCAATCCAACATCACCAATGTACCCTACTCGCCCCTTGCCAACCTGTGCCGACGCTACAGGTGCTTGCGATGTTTTCGCAGTGGCATATCCTTCTGCTGAGACGTATAACGCTGTCTGAGGCGTCACCCCGCAAACAAAGAGGCCTTTCATCATAAATGCAGAAGGTAGTACTGGGGACTTGGCGAGCTCATGCTTGGTGTTGACAGCGATTTCACAACTGGTGTAATCACCACTTCGCCAAGGCACCCCCCAGAAATCCTGGAAGAACGTCCCGAGCTGATCGAACTTGACATGTGAGCTGAATGAGCCGCCCATAACGACGACGCCACCGGCTTTGGCGAAAGCAACGAGTCGTGACAGAAGGTATGCGTTCTCGGTGTCAACGATGGCGGCATCAGTGATGAGGATGCCTACGAGGTCATGGGAGCCCAGAAGCTCAAGGACACGTTCATGTGAAAGGCCATGGAGTACTTCGAGTTTGCTCTGAAGCAGCTCGAGAAGGTCGCCTTGCACGCCAGCAAAGAACTTCTCATTTCCAAATGACAAAATCATCAGGAATGGCCTGCGTGTCGGCCCAACGGGTAGACGTCTGAATTCACTCTCAGTCTCAGCTGCAGTCGTGGACATAGATGAGGGCGAAGCCTGCTCAGATGGCGGTTCTGGCACAGCTTTAGTCTTGGTCTTGACGCCTACAGCGGGCGTCACAAGGTTCTCTTTCGTCAGTTTCGATGGAATCTCTTTGGCCTGCTTCGATGTTGTCTCATTCACCTGTTTTGATGGTGGTGGAACCTCTGGCGCCTTCTTCACCTCTTCAACTACTGGCTTTGCAGCGGATGCAGGTTGCGTCTTCAACTCATCCAACAACCCAAACATCGCCAACACCACATTCGTCGTCTCCACCTCCGCATCCACATCCCCGACATACCCAAAGTATCCCTCCCCAATCTTCCTCCTAACCACAGGAGATTCAGTATGGTCGTTGAATGGTAAGGGAGTCTGCAAATCATCTGCAGGGAGATAAATAGGATCACTCGAAGCGAGTCCTCCAAGGTGCAGGGCTTTCATACTGTAGGAACTTAACAGGGATGGGTTCTTCGTGACCAAATCATGCCCACCGCTCCGCAGGAACCTGGTGCGGTGATATGCCCCGCTCTTCCACGAGAGACCCCATGTGTCACTAAAGAATGAGTTCATGTCCGAGGCGGAAACGAACGAACTAAAGGAACCGCCAACAATGACAATGCCCCCTTGTTTCACGTATCTGAGTAGACGAGGTAGGATTTCCTTGTTCTCAGGCTTGACGATGCCGGTGTCAATGACGAAGACGCCAGCCAAGTTTTTATCATCAAGTTTAGTCAGTGCGGTAGAGAGTGTAAGCGCTTGGGAGACGGCGACTTTTTCGCGGATAGCCGAGAGACATTGGGCATTGCTGGTAGCGAAGAAATCGTCATCTTCTAGTGATAAGAGTAATAAGAAGGATTCCTTTGATATCCTTGCGGATGGCTTTTGTTGAGATGAGGCGGTTGATGTTGGAGCCGGTGTAGAAGCTTTGGGTACAGGAGCCGCTTGCGGCACAGGACTTGGTTTAGGAACAGGCGACGGAGCAGGTTTAGCAGTGCTAGTCGATGGCGCAGCCTTGGTAGCACTGCCTGACGGGCCCACTTGAGGCTGCGATTGTGATCGACTTTGCGGCCCCAGTAATCCCATCATCGCCAGTACCAATTTCGCTGAATCATCTTCCCAATTAACATCTCCAATATAACCCAAATAACCCCTCCCAACACGTGTCCTCACAACCGGGGACTCATTCATATTGGTAACTGGACCCGGAGGAAACACCAGACTTTCAAGGCGAGATTCTCTCGTGGGCCGATATACCACAACATCGGGAGAAATATCTTTCAGATGGAGGGCTTTCATGCTGTAAGACTGAGCTAAGACTGGATTAGACTTGGCTAGTTCGTGTGCTGGGTTAAGAAAGAATGTCGTGCGGTGGTATGAACCGGGTTTCCAGGGTACACTCCATGATTTGAGGAAGAATGTGCTCATGTCTTTGGGCTTGACGAAACTAGAGAAGGCTCCACCTATAACGACGGAGCCACCAGCTTTGGCGTACTCCACTAGCTTTGTTAGTGTCTGCGCGTTTTTACGATTCGCAATTCCCGCATCTACAACGAAGACACCAGTGATAGCGTCTGAATAAAGGAGCCTTAAAGCTTCGCTTTGGGTGGAAGCGATCTTCACTGGAGACTTTAACTTGATGAGATTGATCGTTGGTTCCTTGTACTCATCTGTTATGTCGCTATCAAAAGCCAGTATGAGAACGAATTTGGCCTCAGATGGTGCCTTGACGTTGTCGTCACCGTCTTCATCTTCATTTGAAGTCGTGCTCCAGTCAGAAGGACTGGCCGGATTCAGCGATGTTGCTCTTGACGACGATGAAGATTTCGTCTTGCTCGTTGATGACGTTGTTGGCGGAGGTGCGGCAGCATTAGCAACAGAACGCCCGGATGCTGCAGATTTATGAAGCATCGCGTGAAGAAGAGTGATTGAACCGTTTTCCCAATTGACATCCCCAATGTAACCTACATGTCCCTTCCCAAAGGGAACTTGTACAGCGGGCGACTCCGCTGGGTTTGCTCCATCTTCTTTGTATACAACAGCACTGGGTGTGACACCTTGCACATGCAGCGCCTTCATACTATATGACTCCAGCAAGGAAGAATTTGATTTCGCAAGGTTGTGAGATTTGTTGAGCCGGAACGTCGCACGGTGATAAGAACCACTTCTCCAGTTGAGTCCCCAGGATGTCGAGAAGAAGTTAACCAAATCGGAAGGACGGATGAACGAGCTGAACGAGCCTCCCATGACGACAGATCCTCCGCCACGGGCGAAATCCACTATCTTCTTTAGGACTTGAGCATTAGAGTGTTTAGCGAGTGCAGCATCGGCCACGAAGACTGCCTTGAGATCGGGTGACGTGATATGTGTAATGGCTTCGTTCGTATTAAGGGCTTTTTTCACTGTTATCTCAGTCTGTAGTGCAGCAATTGTGGGTAACTTGTACGCCTCCACGAGATCTCCATCCAGAGCCAACACAAGGACGAAAGAGATTCCACCGGAGACGATTTGTACACTCGGTGAAGATACCGCCGCCGCTTCGTGGGGTCTAACAAGAGTTCTGAGGACGTCCACGATAAAATCTTTGCTCTGTTCCTCCGTTTCGCGTGTGTTAAGCTTTTCCTTGATTGAGGTCACGTATTCTGGATGGCTCCACCACCCACGAGGAAGAAAAGTTTTGTCATGCGAGTACACACATTTTGTCTCGCCGAATTTGCATGAGTCGAACAGGGAATAGAGGCATACATTCCGACCCCTGAAAATTTTGTGAACAAAAGGAAAATAGAAGAACAGAGAGTGCATACAGCTTGTCACGTTCGCTCAAATTGTCAGGCGCATGCGAATAGCGACAACTGCCTTTTCGTGAGCACCCTCCGTGGTTGTAAAAACGGCAGGGGACGCCGTTTCCAAAATGACCACAATCACTGGAGTCAGATTCAGTGTCCGACACATGCGCCGGTTCATCGTCATAGTAGGGCCAACCATAGCCTAACCCCCCAGTATCGACAACTTCTGAGAATTCATCCCCATACTTGTCGTAGAAAAATTGGGTTTCCGTCATTTGATGGCGAGCTTCAGTACGCGTAGAATCTTGTTCCAATACAGCCTTGAAATCTGAATGAAAGAACATCTGATCGACTGATCTGTCGCGTTGTCCAACAAGGATTTACCTATCAAAGCTGCTCTGTACTGCCCAATTTCTTTCCGGGATAAACCACGACGATAACGAGCCTTGACCATTTTGGGGTCCAGCTCCAGGGCTTCTGTTGCCGCATCTTCAGCGTCGTCGTATCTAGCATTTGCAAGCCTCTAAGAAATTCTGAACTTAAGCGATCCAGAAACGCACTGTTCGAGCTTCAAATAGGCCGCGGCTAAATTAGAATACAATACGGCAGTAGCCCCGTACTCGTCAATAGCCTCCTGGTAGGCCTCCACTGCTGCTTGGTAGTCTCCACCTTGGAACAGATTGTTACCCTAAAAACCCTTAATATCAGGACTACGAGCAGTATGAAGAGGGCTGACAGTATTCTTCAAGGCTTCAGACTTCGCTTTCTTCTGTGCAGCATGATCAGCTCGCTTTTTCTGTCGCTGCAGTGCAAGATCGACGAGAGCAGCACGCGTTAAAGGAGCTGACTGTGGAGGTGCCGCATTCGAACCAGAACTAGATGAGGCCTGATTATTGCAATTGGTCTCTCCTTGAGATTTAGCTTGAGAAGCTCGATTTTTGCCACGATTTGGCATTAGTTTCTTGAGGAGATCAATTTTGCCAGCGCCCTGGCGTTTTTAAAGAAAGGTTTGAAAGAAAGAGGCGACAGGAAGAGTGCCAGACGAGATGGGGATAAGTCATCGTGGGAGAAAGTTATGCCCTTTTCATGTTCCCGCTTTTCTAAGCCTCGATGGGCCAGGCGGGGAAATTTCAAAACATTGCAGAAATTCTCCTTGAAGAGAGATATGTGACGATTTACGTATCCTTAAAATGAGAACTCGGAAGATCGAAGATCCACAAATAGTACTGGTGATCAATCTGTACTTATTGACAATTAACCAACCATAAGCTCGAGCAAGACTGGGACACATCCATGCATATGAAATAATACTCAAACCTTCCTGCCAAAGGAACACCGCACAGAATTCTTTCCGGTAATGGAGGCACCAGGGGAGGTGAATCAAGTTGCACATACGACTTGAAGTGCTTTGATAACGTCTAAATTAGCTTTGTTTTCAAGTTGTACCTATCAGTTTCCTGTCAACCCTCATTTCGAGCACGATGTTAGCCACCCGCGTGGGGGATCGTTATTATTTCTAACGATCTCCTACTCGCTCTCTGTACTTGATAACAAGTATGGAACGGTGTATCTCATATATTACTACTTGGATAAATCTAAAGAATTGATAGCATAGACTCTGCAATCTTATCTAGGCGGAGAGCGAACGACACTGTTCAGAAGTAGAAAAGAATTCAGATAAGTATCAGAAAAGTCACCAGAATACAATGTTTTTTGGCGAGCGGTCGTGTGCGCGGCGGATTGATGAAGAGTTGACCAATCTAAGGGAAAACGGAATTCACGCGGCGCGAAAGGACCTCATCTTATCTAGGCGGGGCCTGCTCCGGCCCCATGGACTCACATCTATTCTACTACACGCATTGAAAACCCTGTAGATTAAAAACCATACATTAAGAATCAAGAGGAAGAAGAACAAAATCACGGTGCAGTCCAGACTGGCTTGTCAACGAATGGGAACCACGGATGAATCTGAACATCCCACTTCAAGGTCTTCACGTCAAAGTTGTCGAGATCTGCTACACTCGATGGGAGATAACTCAATCTGTCACAAGCAGCAATCAAGCCCTTTACAAACTATGAATTAACGCAAACGCTTATAAGCAGCTCGATAATATAGTATATATGGCGATGGTACGAACCTCCAATCGATCAGTGGCCCATAGGCTACTCCACCCTCCTGAAAATCCCGCAGACACCAGGTTCGTCAGAATATCCCTTGCCAATCCTATTGTGGCGGATGGAGAGAATGAATCGTCCTAGAACAAGGATCAAAATACACGTTAATAGAATGGCAGAACAAACGCACGAGGCATATGTCTGCACACAAGGGCAGAAGACGATATAGTTCCGGATGTCCTACCGCAGGTGTGCCGATGTCATCGTATTCCGGCTGAAAGGCCCATTTGTAACGTCGGAAAAAGGCTGGTCGCATCCGACTTGAGTCGAAGTTCAATGAGACCATGCATGACTGTGATTAAGTCAGGATTGAGATATGACGACGGGTTATGAGAGACATACCACAAAAGTAGCTACGGACATGAATTGGATGGCGGTCAGGAGGTCGTGTTGGAATCTTAAGTCTTGATGTGCAGAGGAATCTGAATTGCGTTAGTGAAGGGATGATCTGAAAGAGCAGAACGCACCTTTCGTTACCACTGGTATCAGGTCATCTAGGCAGGACAGATGATCTTCAATTACCTGTGATGTGTAATAATAGGCAAATGGTCGCTCCTCCAAAGAAAGCAGCTCGAGCTGGAACCCAGAAAATATGATTTCACGAATAGCGGATAATCTCCACATCAGAGGGACTTTCGAGAGATGCATAACAATGCTGGTTTTTGGAAGAAGCTACAAGTGATTTCAGTCTCCCTACGTACATCTTCAAGCGAAGGCTTACAGTGCCCTCGAGTGATGTCGTCATCTCGGATAATATGTGATACACTTTATGCCAGTTCAGCAACGAGTTGACAAGGTGTCGTCTCCGCCGCGGAGGGTTAATCCACTGTCCTCTGATATGCGGAGCAATTAGCTAGGGAGTCAAGACGATTCAACGGACAATAGATCACAAAAGGACGAGGACGATACAAGATATACGCAAAGGCAAGAAGCAGGGGATATAATTGAGTCCAACAGACATACATTCATGAGGCAGAAAAGACGTGCCTTATACAGAAGATTCTCTGCCGAGGACAACTGATCGGCGCACGACTCAATACAAAAAGGTGTGATAGCCCTGACGATATCCGTATATGAAACGCCGAGAGTTTCGGAGAAGAAATGGTCTACCATCCACGGGAAGCTGAATTTGTTTAGTATCATGAGGCCATCATAGAAAGTAGACTGACGGGACGGTTAAGGTTTTGTTATGAGAAGAAAATGGAGACGAACCTGCATGTATGAGCGCAGATATGGTATCCGCAGTGGTGGATTTGGCAGCCATACACGAAGATTTCCTACCATCTTGAGTTACTGTATATAATACGTCTCTTAGAAAAATCACAACGGTCGTTCTTACCTCCCAAGTTGATAAACAATGTGCTTGAGCAAGAAGACAAGCCTCCTGCCACCCGTCTAAGAGTCTATCAATAGCTTTCCACGCTTCCTCAAAAGGAGGAATAGAAAGCACTCGAAGGGGCACATTAGTCTTGAGGAGCCTTGCAATACAAGGATCGAATGCATGTAGGGCTGGCGAGGGGGTCCCTGGTTGAGGCGAAGGATAAGAACGGATGAGCATCAGTTGTTCGCGGGCGCTATTGATCAAATTCTGATAATCCGAGGGACTGGAGAAGACGTCGGCTTGCATGAGCTGCAGGATAGTCTGATAGAGTTATATGAACGAAGGTTCTGCACGGAAATAAGACCTCATGGAGGTACCATTCGTAGGGTCATTCTAGCCCGGAGAGCGTTGCGCCATAGAACGGGAACTAGAGGCAGCATTGGACAACAAAGTACCGGAAGAGTGGGAAGTCCTTACTATGAGTCGCCTTTTGCAGCCACATAGTCGCTTCTTGGAGTTTTGAGATAACAAATTTGACAGGGATTCCTTCTAGGAGAGAAATATCACACTTATCCCCTTGCCAATCCTCCATCTACAAATTTTGGAACCATTTTGCATGTCATAGGAACTGGATTGGATGGACACTGACCTCCTGGACGCATCCTTTCGATAGTTCCCGCCACGAAAGGTCGCAACATTTGAGTAGCCCCATAACCCATGATCTTAGGACATAGTAGACAAGCTCCGGAGGACGTGATGGACCGAAACTTGTCAAGGCATGTGGATCGACAAACTCGGGATCTATCCCAGACAATGCATGTATATAGAGCAGCGTAAAGACAGAATGACACAGTGGATTTCCGAAATGCCACTCCATCTAGACATGGATGTTTTGAGCATGATTTCAGGAGAGAGAGAGAGAGAGAAGGGACCCACCTCGTAAGCAAATGCTCTATCCATGATCCAGCATAATTCCTGAGGTAGCAAGGGTGCATTTGGATTGAACAATGGTGTCGTCTGATTTTCCAAAACCAATCCACTGTCCAGACGTGGTTCACCGATCTTCGGGTGTTTAGTTCGGGATGGTACCTAGACCCTCTCCAGCTCACCTCAAATGCGCCCATCGCATCGTGCAGTGTAAAATCATCCATGAAAACAAATGATCCAGACTCCATCACTGAGCACAGCGAGCTCTTGAGCTTGAATATTTGACGTAATATAGATGAGCACGTACCAGCTGCTCCGTCACGGAAGACGCTCGTAACATCCTCAAAGTCAAATCCAACGCCCGGCAAGACTTCTTCGGGAATATCAACGATGATGGGGTCCATGATACTGCAGAGCGTCCCACAGGTGGCCTATGCCCAGAAGTCGAAGAAAAGAGGAAAAATATTGGAAAAATACAAATGATTCCCAATGGCAAAGCTTTCAATGGGGTTATTTGATTGGGTGGCTGTGCACATTTCTAATGTTCCCTTCAGCGCGTCACCTGCCTCGACGCCTAGAGTACCTCTCGAGAACAACACGTCGAGCATCCAGCCTTTCTCCGCTTCCACGCGCGCGAGGACGCGTGGTTTTCTCTGGTATTCAACCGACTGGCATCCCTCATGTGAGCAGTCAGCACAATCAAAACGAAAATTTCTGACGGATGGCCAGCTAGGCAATTATCTAGGAGCTCTTTCGAACTGGGTTCAACTACAAAATACAGCTGCACCCGAAGATGAACTTTTATTTTCAATAGTAGGATGGCACGCTTTGACTCTCCCACAAGATCCCGATGTACTTGCCGTCTCGAGAAGAGACCTACTTGCGACTCTGCTGGCAATTGGTCTCGACCCGAAGCGTTCAATATTGTTTCATCAGGATCATGTAAGTATTTCAGCGTCTCATATTGCTAATTATCTCATTTGCTTGTCAGAATCCCGCGCATACTGAACTCGCATGGATTGTAGGCTGTATCACGCCAGTGGGGAAACTACGGCGAATGACTACCTGGAAGGTTCGCGGGAAGAAAATAAATCAAAATGTCGTCTCATGTCCCTAACAGGCTCGATTAGCAGCGTCACGAAACGCGAATGACGAATCTGAAGTTGACGAGTCTTTATTGAACACGGGGCTTTTCACTTATCCTGTCTTGCAAGCTGCCGACATCTTGGTCTATAGGTGAGATCACCTCGTTGATCTCATGTTCTGAATGCTCATGTAGCCTAAGGTCCACTCATGTCCCTGTAGGAGAGGATCAAACACAGCATCTTGAGCTCTGTCGAGACTTGGCAGAAATTTTCAATCGCACCTTCGCACCTTCGTCCCCTCTTTTCCCTCTACCTGTCCTGATGAGCAGTACGTTCCATTCTGAAAATCTGTCTTCCCTTCTGATGCCCGCTCGTAACATAGCGCCCTCTCGGAGAATACTCTCTCTCCGCGACCCAACCTCAAAAATGTCTAAATCCTCCCCAGATATTCAATCTAGAATTGTCCTCACCGATACTGCTGCGCAAATCAAAACTAAAATTCGTTCAGCTGTTACCGACTCCATTGCTGGAATTACGTACGACCCTGTCGCGCGACCTGGGACATCGAACCTTCTGACTATCCTCGCTGCATGCACGGACACGAAAGTAGATAGTGTCGCCGAACGTTATGAGGGAAAGGGACATGGCCACCTCAAGGCCGATGTTGCAGATGCTGTGGAGGAAAGGGTTAAGGGGCCGAGGGCAGAGTTTGAGAAAATTCGACATGAGGTAGCATATTTGGACGAAATTGCACGGAATGGTGCGCAGAAAGCAAAAGAGCAGTCTGAAGTAACAATGCAGGCAGTTAGGGAGATGCTGGGATTGCACCGTT
Organism: Termitomyces sp. T123_Mx157; assembly: GCA_018849495.1. NCBI lineage: Eukaryota > Fungi > Basidiomycota > Agaricomycetes > Agaricales > Lyophyllaceae > Termitomyces > Termitomyces sp. T123_Mx157. The sequence continues at coordinate 21,393 of JABFYK010058271.1, read as the reverse complement.
GATGGCGAGATTTGGCCAGCATTACACGTGTAGTATCCTTGACTACTGTCATGAATTTACATCACAGCTAGCATTGGGTAGCAGATATTTGACACAAGCTCTAAGCCCTCCAAAGGCCTGGCCTTGATGGTTCCAGCTCGGTTCGGCCTACAGCCTGAGGCCGTACATCGCTATAGATGTGCGATCCCTGTCGACCTGCAGGGTGAGTTGACAACGAAGCATTTGACTCGCTTGCGGGCTCGTGGCAGATTGGCGACCCTGTCGATCCGGATCAAACTATTTGGAATGGGTTTCTCCGCTGACTATTTAGAAACCATTGTTACTACGATAGCCGAGCCACAAACCCAGTGCTGTCGAACGTCCGGTCTGATAAGTACCACCCGCGCTGAAATTTCCCTAAATCGTGATTGTGTGTGATTGACATTGCAATGAGAACATATTATTTCAACAGTAGCTATCCGAAGCAAAGATTGTGGCAACATTCTGATGATACACAAAGGTCAATGTGTGCATTACACACTCGCAAGGTCAGCAGCACTGAGTCTAAGTCATAAATTCTAACCTTATTCATTGAGTGTGTGCTGGTAACAGTAGCATAGGGTTTAAAACGTATACAAATGTGCCTCTGAGATTATTATGAGTTGTTGAGACAAATTCAGAAAAGAGTTTCAGCCCAATGGACGTTCAGCATTGGTTCGGCATGGTCGAGCGGTGATTCAATGGCAATGTTTGGCAATGGCCTTGCTTGGCGGGTTTCTCGCTTACATCATCAATTCCAATCAAATGTGAGAGGTTTCTCCAAGAAAGGGGGTTGGTTCCAAATAGTTTAATCCTGTCGATCCGCAGGGTGGGCTGGAAGCATTTGACTCGATTGCGGGCTCCAGGCTATCGGGGAGCCTTTCGAATTTGAGCCCAGGTGAGACCGACCTCCTCGCCTTGCGCCACTGCTCGCGTTGCTCTCTGAACTCTAAGAATTGAATCAGATCTAGGCAGGACAGGTGTAAGCGCAGAAAGATTCACCGCTTGGCTGACGTTTAGGGCCATGTTTTTGCAACGTAACATGAGCATTGAGATGATTGAGAGTGCCATAGGCCTCGTTGCAATCCGGCCAGGAACACTGATAGATACGCTCTATCTCATGATATAGTAGCCGGCGTGAGCGCTTTCTGGAACTTCTGCCAGGAAATAAGTATATTTCATTATTGTTGTCCTTGGTAAGCTGGGGGTTGATGTTGTCTTGAGTGGAGAGCTCTGTCATTGAATTGACAGGACTCTTTATGTCCAGTATTCTTGTATATGAAGAGTTCTCAGGATTGGCAGAGTCCATGAACTCTAAAATTGAATCAGATCTAGGCAGGGCAGGTTTAAGCACAGAGAAATTTCACTGCTTGGCTGACGTTTGGGGCCATGTTTTTGCATCCTAAATGAAGAGTTCTGAAATGGATTGCCAGAGTCCAGCATAACGTGTGGGAAATGACGGCGACCCCAATGCTCAAAAGGAAGGGCCACCCGACCTCGAGGCATACTTAAAGGGTTCTCTTGGATGAAGCGCTCTGTAGTGGAATCCGAGCTAGTTTTTCTCAGTTGATACAGCAATATTGACGAGTAATAAAATACCTGTCGATTCTCTGACCCTCGATGATAGTCCGGCTTGCGCTGGCTGATTCATAGGCCTACAAAGAACTCATTAGGTGAAGTCAATTCGAAACACGGAACAAACCTGAGATCCTGCTGACAGCACCAGATCTTGGGGATGAGAATCTGCCATTTCAAAATGAAACTTTGCATATTCCTTGATTAACTCAGACATCTCCTCTGTTGGAGAGCACCATTTCTCATCAAGAACAATCACACAATCCTCATCAGTGTCCTAAGAGATGAAGTTAGGTTGCTTTATCGGACGAGTCAGACCATAACACAAACTTCTATTGCTAGCGCAAGTAAAGGAGCAATTGGATGGAAATCCTGAAGCAGAAGCAGTGTGAAACCTCTCTAAATTGCAACCACATAAGTGTAACGTACAGGTAGGTCCCAATTGGCTAAGATATTACTGGAGTTCAATACTGGGGGTAAAAGGCCGTCAGGGGATGAATCGCGAGGTCCTGAACCGCTCGATTTGATGCCCATGGAAGCTCCTGACAACGAGTTGTGAAGACTAGTGGATTTCTTGTTTCGGCTCTGTATGAAGAAGGAGATAAGCGATCGGTAATAAGACTGTCGTGTTCCAAGATGAGCTGCTTTGAAAAAGACAGTGTGGTTCATTGGAGGCTGTGGATCGAAAGCGAGCGCTGGGCGTTGTATGCTTCTCCGTCGCTGTAGAGGCCCAATTCTTTCCACTCCAGCTGAGGTATAAACACCCGCAGATGGCACGAAGGCATTTCCCAAAGAGAATGAGATACTGAATTCCTGAGAGCTGTGCGAATAGACGGCAGACGACCAAGCACCTGTTTTAGAACATTCAAGGACAAGCATGATCTGGCCGAATTGTAGCGGAATATTTTTTTCTCTTGCGAACTCATGCCACGACTGGCAGTGTCGATGTAGATAGTCCTCATATATCTGGCTCTGAATTACTGTCTCCCGTTTCATCTGAGTTTCTTGTACTAATATGGCACCGCGTTTTGAGGTGCACTTGAAATTAAAAGATGCATCCACAGGAAGAGCAGGACTATAAGACTTGTTAGTCGAAGCACGTTCTGAATGAACTACAGATACCATGCTGTCCCGATATTAGCTTCAACGGTGAACACACTCCGACTATGCAGAGGTCCAGGTTCCAATGCCGCGTTATATGTCTGCGTGTGCCCCAATTCTAAACGTTCAAAGTTAGCTGGAACTCCGAGTCTCTGCGTTGGGTCGTCTGCAGCTCGAGTCACGCTGAAAAGACGAACGAAAGCGCCTTGGTTTAAAAATCCGACATCACCAATATCCATCGGTCGATCATCCTCAGCTGGTTCTGGATAGTAGAGAGGATATCCACGACAACATTCGCTGAGCTGCTCTGCGTAGATGTCGTGGGCTGCTGGCATGGTGGATTAATAACAATCAGTTCGTGTACCTCGTTGCCAGTCGTAAAGAGACAAAAGTGCATTCCTTAAAAGGCATGGCTGTGGTTACAGAGGGTACTTATGACATTGTTATCTGTGCACGTTCCCATTTGGAGTTCAGGAAGGAATTTGATGTCAATTCCATCGACCTCACACGCTGTGCCTGTCAGTTATAATAAGCAACGATGTCAAAGTCCATCATCCCTTGGAAATGTACGTTCAAACCTCTCTGATCTCAGAGTGAAAGTGACGAGCATGGAGATAATGCATCCGTTCCTATTTCTACTAGTGATGTGCCTCCGCCTTGGGAAGGTCGGCCTCGATGAAAGTACAGTATGCATCTGCGCCCTCGCTTCCTCGACTGATGTGGGCTCAGAGGTGGGGAGTACTGGGACCATGGGGTCTGGGGCAGGCTAAGTATAAGATTTCACTGACTCCAACGTGTACATATTGGTGAATCTGCGTGGGTATCGGTGATTTGTTTGCTGCCGTCAGTCACTCATGTTTCCTTTGAAGTTTCGAACAACTGGCGGCAAGTGCCTACGGTATGTCTCCGCACTGCCCCACACTCACTACGCCCATACAGCGCTGTGTATATGGCAGGCGCGGGGTGTCTGGACTGTGGAATATCGCGTTCCTGTGCTAGGGGCGCGAGACGACTCGATGGTGTGAGAGGGTACCAGGCTGGGCACGAGGCTTGGAAAGGATTGGCCTGGATGGACTAACAGCTATAGTTGCGTAGCATGTTCTTGAGTATGGCGGCGACCTATGTTGTATGCAGTCTGGCTGTTTCGCGCGCGGGCCGCGCCGGTAATCCTATCCATCAAAGGTTATGTAATTAACGACCAAGAAGCAACACTGCCTCGTTGCTGTTCATATCTTCTTTTCCTTCGAACGTTCAAGACCCTACTTGTCGTTGTGCTTTCTGAGCTTTCGCTCAGAGAGCTTTCGCTCAGAGGCAGCTGAGCCATCCGCACAGCTGTCTCTCCCCGCTATAACCTGTGTTTCCAAGGCTGGTTCTCGCGGGATCGAGAAGATATAAGGTTTGTTGAATTCCCAAGTTCAGTCCCCAAAGCTATTAAGTCCGCCCCACTTCAGTCTTCGCACGGCAATGAAATGGGCGATGACTGCGCAATTTGACCTTATGGCATCCTAGGCTGTCAAAAGATGGAGCGGTGGGGTGCAGTCAAGGCTGGCCAAATACTGATTTGCACTTGGTGAGTATACTCAACACTGGTGTTGAGCCTACTAAGATTGATAACGACCGATCATCAGAAGTGTCAACGGTTACGGTTGGCCGCATCACCACTACTTCTCACTGTGTTGTCTTCAGGGTGAAATTGCGCGGGTATCGGTGGATTGAACGGATATGAGGATTTGATGATGAGTATGCAGGCGAGCATAAAAGAGAAAATAACATATCGAAGACATTCATGCTGTGATGTAAATTTTGAACCACATATCTATGCCTTATGCTTTATCCAGATCTTTGCCAGCAAGAAAGTAAGCATCATGATTACATACATTGTGGCCAAAGTCTACGTAGATTGTGAATTTCGAGATGGCAATGAGTTCGCAGCTTCGGCTAGTACAACTGACCAACCACTCCATCCCTCTCGACTCCCAATAGACTTCCCTGCCACAAGACGAAAATTTGATTCTGGTTGCACACGATTGAGGATGGCTGCTGAGATGATGCCTGCCGCCATAGGAGCCCAGTTAGCTGCAACACATTTATATCGGCCACAGCCAAAGGGCAGCGACTTTATCATCTCTTGATCCCGGGTCAATCGCCTAGAGTGGAATCGTGATGGTTCAAATGCATCCGCATCCGCTCCCCAGATGCATTTGGATCGAAGGACACTTCCTATATCTGCACACTCGCGACGAAGAAGAGAGCCAAAAAGCTTGGCGGCGAGTTTGTCAAACCTGAGAGGCAGAAAAGTCGGAAATGGATAGATTAAGGAGGCCCGAGAGATACGTTTAGATGGAGGATGGAGGCGCATGACTTCAGTTATAAACCACTCTACCGAAGGATGAGTACCATCGAAGTGACGAAACTGATCCATTGTTGGCGAACTGTGGAGTTCGGAGAATATGTATGAGAAATTTTGCGCATAAGCCACGGAAGTAGCGATCACACGCCACATCGTTTCCCATACTGGAATAACAAAATCGAGAGGGTTCGGATATGCGTTTTCGTCAGGAATGAGGCGGCGCAAATGATGATTTAGCCGAGGTAAGAGATCTGCAGGAATAGGATCAGGCTGCTTTGAGAGTGACCACAGCAACGTGATGAGCGTAGAGACAATATGAACGTCCTTTGAGTCGAGTTCTCCTACTGATACGTCGATGTCCAAAATTGCAATGAGAGCAACACGCATCGTCACATCCTGGACAAACGCGTCGAAATCCTTCTCATCAGTATGAGATAACGCTTCCTCTACGGAATCGATGGCGATGTTTTGAAAGTGGACCCATCCACGCTCGGTGGCGGATTTAAGGAGGAACATCGCACGACCAACGAAGGCTGTGTGGATATCGACGTCACAAGAAACGAAAGTGTTGGTCAAAGCAAAAGCTTTGATCAATCGTGCATTTGGAAGAGCGCGGGAGGTAAGAAGATCACGGCTACTTGCATTTGGAGGGCTTAACAAATGTTGTAATGCTGGAATTGTTCGGCGGATTGAGGGTCTCTCAAGATGAACAGATATCAGACGGCGCATCATTAGGAATAATAGAATGGCGAAGAGGATCAGTAGGGAATAAAATGCTGCGCTGATAATCTTCATCATGAGAGACTGGGGGATTATGAGTTACGACAGGCCTTAAGTATGTCTGACGTGCTCGTTTCCTCGTGTACATATGGTATCTTGTCTGCGGGTTTGGGATGAATTTACGAGTGGAGAATCCATGAGTTACAGCTTTTAGCGCCCTATAATTTGGAAGCTAGATGCTCCCACCTGATCATTGTATACTGCGGAGTCCGGCTAAAAGCATTTGGAAAACAGCGCTGGTGGAGTTCGCTGAACCTTATCTGAATTGTGGCCTGTGCATCATCTATGTCAGGATTTCGGACAAGTCAAGGACACCACTAATATGCAGTGCATCATGATCACGATTCCTTCTTGCCTAGTTGAACTCAAGAGATGTAGTGCGGTGGCCTTGATTTCAGATAGAAAAAATCTCTCCCTATCAAAGTTGGGATGACAGCAATTAAGGTGAATCATCTGATTGACTGACGGGAGAAGGGTATTATTAATTGGCACCTGTGGCGAAGGCTGAAGCACAGCTGACAGGATAGACGCTCAGAAAGGGGAGATCGCCGACGGCAGTCCAGAACAATTCTGTCGTTCCAAGAATTCACAGAAGTTTCGCAGATAGTTGATTTGGAGCTATCAAATGCCCTCCTTTGCTCTGCATCGTCTAGTCTCAATAAGACTCGGAGATGTGGACTTCAGACGCATTGAACAGCATAAATGAGATCGATTTAGACTCACAACAGTACTAATGACATGGCCGAGCCGAAGGACACTACTTATTTAGACGTCAGCTGAGTGTTATATCGCTGAAGTTACTGCTCCCATATGTGTGTTTAGTTTAGGTTAGGTTAGCGTAAAGGTATGTGTTGTGAGTCTGGGGTAATCCCTGGCCGCAAAAACGTGTACATACTAAGACAAGTTTTTTTGTCCCACAGTCTCTTCTCTTTGCGCTCAAGTCAAAATTGCAAACTCCAGTCTAATCTTATAGCTAGTTTGTGTCAAAGCAGCGCAAGAACTAACTTTACAGACATTTAAGTGCTTGTCTTTCACCGTCATCGCTTCCTTTCGGTATGTCCCCTTGAAGGAGCAGAGCCGGTAGTTCATACACCTCGTTCATCATGGCCTAAGTCTGGCGTGGGTTTTATTGTTCGTATGTCTTATTGTACAGCTCCCTCCCTAGTTTGGACTAAAATGCTGCTTATTCCATAACTTTAAGTATGCATTTTTGAGTATTACTATCGGAGTACGGGCAATCCAGAAATTCAGCCTTCGTGTCCAAAGGTAACTGAGCAGAACTCGTTGGGTACTGGCATACAACGCTGGAGATACTCCGGAGGGAATGTGTGGGACTCGGGCGCTCGTGAGAGCCATTCACCCTATACTCACCAAAATCTCGGTCGTTTTTCTGCTGGCTTTGAGGTGTGAGGTTTCTCTTGGTAAGAAAAATTGACAGGTCCTTTCGACCAGCGTGATACCTATCACTTTCTGATCAAAGCATCAGTGTTCAATCGCCAGGCAGACCAGTTTCAGTTTCCGTATGATGGTCGCTTCAATTTTGTTCGTTATCTCTTCTAGGGAATGCATTCATGATTTCCCTCGATATTCTCCATTCTTTCATATGGTATGGATTACTTTGGAAGCTATTGTAGTGGATCTATGTTTGTCGGCCTTAGCTTTGTCTGATTCCGGTGTGCTTTCTTAAGATGCATGCAGCTGTTTGCCAAGTAGCAAAATATATTGCAGTGTCACCGAAACCAGTTTGAGTAGAAAGACGTTGTTTGCAGTAGTAAATAGTAGTAGGTAAGACTACAGATGCTGCTTCGGCGAGCACTCGCTTAAATTGGTAGATAGGTATCGTGTTCATGTCGAACACAGCAATCAATCGAATATGAGATAAAAAGACACTGTTGCTGACGGTGATACACATTCTTTCTGTTCTCCTTCTTGATATTCCAGTATACTTACGTGTCCAAGAGTCCAACATTCCTTATCACCTAGATTGGCCCAGATTGGGTGCGCGTCGGTGGTGCCCGGCGCTCCGGGAATAGGTCACTACGGCTAAGTGGTAATGTAGGCAAGTCATGAAGGTGGATGTCTGAGCGTGGTCGCTGAATATCAAATTCAGATGTGGCATCAATATTAATATCAAGGACATCAGTTGGTGGTGGAGGTTTGGATGTAGTGAAGAAGTTGGTAAGGAAAGTGATGGTGGACGAACTTGTCACAGTGATAAAGATGGTGGTATAAGTTGTTGTAAGGACCCAGTCCTTCAGGTTGATTCCGGGGTTGAATGTCTGACCATCACCAACATTGCAGGAAGGACTAAATACTAGAGAATGCAGCGCTGCATGTGTGATGATTCGAAGGCCGGCTAGTAACGTTCTGCGGGCTTTCTCTGATGTATGCACATAATCAGCACTGATAGTCCCAGAAAGCAAGTATTGCATACCGCTGCCGGGGAATCGGTCACTGAATGGATATGAGGGTTTGATAATGAGAACGAGGGCAAACATAAGAGACATGAGACATATGCCATAGATATTCATGTTGTGTAGAGTGAATTTTGAACGAAGGACCACTCCTTAGGCCTGAATCTTTATATACAGACAGTAAAAAACGAATTTTCATTCAGCTACCGGTTTTGGATTTAAAACTATTGAAGCTTATAGGCTTCTGTGCCCCCGCTCACAAATCCCATATATGTCAGGACCCCGTACTCAAAATCTCATGGATTCTCTAATAAACACCAACAATGTTGCGGGCACTTGGAAGGTCCTCGATACGGCCAATCCCTGGATGACAAAGATAAAGGCTATGTCCTCGTGTTGACCTTTCATCAAGCATCGCTACGAAAAAGGGAAGTAGCTCAGTTCTAGATGTGCGTAAAGATAACGGCCGGCGCAGTCTGCCAAACGTCATGCAAGGACTGTCACTTCGTTTCTGAGTCATATACAAATCTGGTGTGGGAGACAGAACGGACTTGGGAACCAAAGACACAAGAAATGAAAACCGATCATCCCTCGAGAAGTATGCGACAGGATGTGAAAGAGAGTAAGAGAATTTGGGTTCGAATGTTCTCGAAAGTGACGACTGCAAGCTTTGATTCTGAGGGCCTCGACTCAATTGAGGATATGAGAGTGTGCACCTGTGAACGAATATTAATGAGAGTTCGAGAACCGGGATACATCAAAAGACATCGGATTAACTAGTAGCTCTATCACGATTACGAGTGAATAACTGAAACGATTCAAATGCCCAACGGATTTGCAAAGGATGCAAAGGAGGATATATACCGGTAGCTCGCCATTTTTAAGGAATCTTCGCGAAAGCGTGGATTGACGCACAAATATCGTTGACATCCATGAACTGGCGAAGGGAAGTGTTCCGAGTCAGATACATCTCAACATCATTTACGTTGAGATGCGCGTTAAACGCCTTGACAGAGCATTCTGACATGTGAACTTTCAGCCTGGTAAGAGAAGAAGAATCGTATGAAACACTTGCTGACTTGATTTCCAGACATTTATAGATAGCGAGGAACCGGCGTCAGTGAAAACCGGCTAAAAACTGTGAACGCAGAAACAACGAAAAAATCCGTACATGTACGAACTCAAATAATCGATGTCTCTCCTGGTTACATTAGACCTGTACGCTTACCGTCCGACAATACTCAAGCCGATCCATCGTCAACGCGTGACTACTAACGGTTTAACCCGGGATTCGGCGCATCGATATCCCAAGCCTAGGTGTGTTGTTCTTTGGCCACGGCCGAGACGAGGAACGGATGACCATACTAGAACAGAGCATTCGCTGTGAAGACACAGCACATGCTGACTAGCATCTTTGATTTTCCTTAGTCATGAAGGACCCACAAGTACCTTGCTAATACACAGCTCGGCTCCAAGGGGAAGGTCATGTAGCTGTAAATGCGGATGACGAGTAGAAGCCACTGAGCTACTAGCTTTCGAAGTTCTGTTCAAGGTTTGGGTGGGAAAGATATCCGTGGGCAAAAAGACGAGGCGTCCGCATGTTTGATCGCGGACTGACCCCACCACATGGCATCTCCTTCGCACTGCGGCGCAGTCACCACGATTTTCCCAAGCTATCTCTTCGAAGTTCGAACTTCTCAGCGCTATGCTCACTTTCATAACCTTGTGAACAAAGTGCCATCATGTGAAAGATCTATCTCTATTGGGGGAGTACCAGAACCAGCTCTCGTAAGATTCGTCATCATGGTGTAGATTCTCCCAAAAAATCATTCGATTCGCAGTTCAGCTCGAGTTACAATCAGAATAGATACAAACAGACTCAAAAGGTAAGTAGATTCTCCGAAACAAAATGAATACCAGTTAATCTTTTCTTTACTTTCTTTACTATTTCTGTCTTGTCGAAGTCGGTTGGGATCGGGAAAAAGGAGTATCGAGAGGGGGACCAGCAGGTATGGTGAGTGACAAATAAGCTCTCTTGACTGCTTATTTATCAAGGGGCTGTTTGAGAACGTCGAGTGGGTAGACGGGCAGGCGGTGGTGGCGGTAAGTGCCGCAACTCGTATCCGGCATCAATACTGACTGTCAAGTCACTTGAGGGATCTGCAGTGAATGCCACATCGTCCGAGATGGGCTCGATGGATGCGCGGGTCGCAAGCGGAGTAACCATGAGGATATATGCTGTCGTGAGCATCCAGTTTCTGAAGGTGATTGTATCGGGCTGATTGTTTCCCATGCTATGTGTAACAGTGAGCAATGTTGCATGGATGATGGCTCGTGCGAAGGCAAGAGCGAAAGCCGTCATTGAAGAACGGCTTGGGAGTGGGGATGAGGACTCGCGAACCACCCGCCCCCTCACGCATTCTCCTGTGCGTGAGGGGGCGGTTGGTTCGCGTATCGTGGAGATGGCGGGCGGTGGGAGGATGGATTGGGAATGATTGCCACGGCAGAGGTGGCTATAAACGAATGAATGACTTGCATACGAAACGACGAGTATGAAGGCTAGCGAAAGAGAGAGTACGCCTTTGATAATGATGCCCATGTTGTGTAGGAACTTCTGGACAAGTCAAGGAATACATCGCTCATGACCTTATATACCATACAACAAATTCATAAAATTTGTCAGTCTCGTGAGAGCTACACGATGTAATGCGGATATAGTTTCGGATGTAGATCTTGTAGGGAAAAGAAAACTCGCGCTTCTATATCTTCTAATATTGGCTTGAGACGCTGAGATCTAGTTGCGTTCGAAACAAAGTGAACATCCTACTAGTTCTCAGCGTCCGTTCAATACAGAAGTGAACATCCTATCCCTGACCTTTGGAGAAAAGCTGTCACTTTTGTAGCATCTGAGCATTTGAATGACTGCGGATAGAATTTGACAGTAATATGACGATTGCCAGAGCTCCACGATCATCACTACATCCAGTGCGCAGAGACTGATGAGCGCTGACAGTCGATGAACACGGACAATTCCATTATTCCTAATGTAAGAAAGGATCAGGGTTCCTTGCTTCAGAGCTAGGCTTGAGACGCAATTGCTCATCTTCGTCAATGATATGCGTTTATGGCTGATAGTGAGTAATGAAGAACAATAGAAGGTGGCTTACCAGAGCGACGGAAAACGAGGAGCCCGTACCCTTATCTCTTCGACATCCTCGAGAGCCATAGATCGCGTCTTCCGTGACTGAACTATGCATGTCCGTATCAAGGGATAGAAAATGGAACGTCTTCTTCTAGATGAATTCACACTTTACACGTATCATCGTTGAAAGAGCGAAAATATTGAGGCGACGGAGGGAATTATTAGGTCAATGAATGAATATAGTAATTTCGTCGAAAAGCAGACTACCGCTTTCTCTGGTTTCTCCTACTGTCGGCTAGAGAGATTAAAGGTCAGATTACGTCGCAAGTCGAGTAAAAGGTTCAACATACCCTCTGTCTTCGCCTTCTTCGGTGCACCCTTCCCTCTCTTCTTCCTGTCCTCGATATCTTGCAGCCTCTGCTCCTCATCCTCATCAACAAGCTCGAGTTCAGGATACTTCCGCGCCAATTGCGCAATGTTGATGACGGGTGGATAGTAATTGAGCATAGACGGTCCGCGAAGACGTGCGCGTAGATACTTGGCTCCAGTCCTCATGCTGGTTGGGTTATATGATGTTTGGAAGACGGCGCAGCGCAAGCGTGTGAGCGCCTTTAATTGGGATGGTAAAGCTGCCATTGCAGTAGGCAGGCTTCCTCGTCGTCGGGCTCGATGACCAAGGTGACGGTTCGGGAAAATGACCGTGACGGAGGCGTGTAATTGAAACACAGGTAAACATGTGCGGAAATTTTGAAATCGACCACTGTACTAGTCATGCCACGGCATGCGTCCGCTGTCCCTTCTATCCTATTGTCAATGCCGACATACAATATTTAAAGCTTCCTCAGAGTCTTGGATAACTCTTGCAAGCCTCTCGTTCCGACGACACCGTAGTGGTGGAAACTTGAAAAACAATAAATGGTCCAGCAATTATGAAGGGAAATTGCAGCCGACTAATCCTCGGACCCGCTTTCCAAAGGCCGGGCGCACAAGTTTTTCATATCATATCCCAAAGATCGATCCCAATAACATACCCGCCTTCTTCGAGGCACAAGTACAGGCGTGGTCTCGTCACCGATCGCTCCCTTCTCGTCTCGAGTCCTTCGGCATTCAGAAGGACGAAGTTGGACCTCTGCTCGATGCCTTCGTCCACGCAGTAAAAGCAGGCGAACTCTCAACACTCGAGGGGCACCAGAAATATGTCCTCAGTCGCTTCACACAACACCTAGACGACGGGGACCCATTCCACGCCATCGACTCCATATACACCACTATACTCTACACATGGGCTTCGGAGACCGCTCAATGCGAGCTTCTTCGCTCCGCGGGCATTTCTCAACCCACCATCGACCGAATCCGGGCTCTTGTAGAGGCAGGTGACCGCTTGTTCCCTGCTGAAGAGTTTCCTGAAACCAGGAGATTTCACCGCAAAGTTATCATGCATGTTGGACCGACGAACAGTGGGAAAACGCACAATGCATTGAGAGCACTTGCGGCCGCAGGAACGGGGGTGTACGCCGGACCATTGCGGTTACTCGCTCACGAGATTTGGGAGCGTCTCAATCTTGGTCAAATCGTGCCAAACGGCGTCGAGGAGGAGCCACTGAAAGTGAAGACGATAGACACTAAGACGGCGCTCGATGACGTGGCTACGGTCAGCGTGCAAACAAATCCGAAGTACGCGAGGTTGTGCAACATGCGCACGGGAGAGGAACAGAGAATTGTTGATGAGGATGCTCCGCTTACATCGTGCACCGTGGAGATGCTGGGTCTACGCAAGGTATACGATGTCGCTGTTATTGACGAGATTCAGATGCTTTCCGATCCCGACCGTGGAGGTTCCTGGACCGCAGCAGTGCTGGGTGTTTGTGCAAAGGAGGTGCACCTTTGTGGCGAAGAGACAGCTGTACCTATTGTCCAGGCTCTGTTGAAGGACACCGGCGACGACCTCATCGTCAAACGATATCAGCGACTCTCGCCGTTGTATGTGCAAGAGGAATCCCTGAACGGAGACTGGGGTCGAGTAAAGAAAGGGGATTGTATCGTTACTTTCACTCGGAGCAACATATTCAAAGTGAAAAACGAAATCGAGACCAAGACTTCCTTGCGCTGCGCTGTTGTATACGGACGTCTCCCGCCTGAAATCCGCAGCGAGCAAGCAACGCTTTTCAATGACCCCAACAGCGGGTACGATGTATTAGTAGGCAGTGATGCGATTGGGATGGGTCTTAATCTGTACGTTCGCTATGCTTACCCCTGACCATTCTTCCTCATTCTCTTTGCAGGAAGATCAGGCGCGTCATTTTCGAAAGCACATCCAAATACCACGGGACACGAGAAGCACCGCTTTCTATATCTCAAACGAAGCAAATCGCTGGTCGCGCAGGCCGATATGGTCTTCATGGAAATGATCAGCCCGGTGGCTATGTCACAGCCCTCCTACCCGATGACATTCCACACATCCAAGAAGCCATCGCTGCACTTCCCAAACCAATAAAAACTGCACGTATCGGCATCAGCGTCTCCTCCTTCATCGCATTCTCCCTTGCACTTCCGCCCAACTCATCGACAAAGACCGTTCTCAACGCCTATTACTACATCTCACGTATCCCTGCTAGCTTACGCCAGCAGACAATAAATCTCAAATATATTGAGCCTCTATGTGAATTCATAGACTCGCGTATGGCAGGTATGACTTCTAAGGATACGATAATGTTTCTCCTGGCTCCCATTCCGGTTCGCGATGCCGCCGCACTCGAGGTCATCCAGAAATTTTTGAGAGCGTACCAGGACGAAGTCTCTGTCGATCTCTGGGAAAATTTGGAAGGTTCCCCGTTAATAGCGGGCCTGGACGAAGTCGAGCGTCTGAATGCTGAAGAGAATACCGGAGGCGTGACTCCTCTGATGATTGCACAACTCGAGTCGCTACACAAGGTTGTGATGATATACATGTGGATGACCTTCCGTCGACCGCTGGCATGGCACTGTATTGAGGAAGTCGCAGCGCTGAAGCTCCGGTGTGAGAATGCGTTGGATTGGGCGCTACAGGCGTTAACCAAATTGCAGCCAGGGAAAAATTGGGAGAAGTATATGGAGGACCATCGGAAGGCGAAGGGAGGAGTGATTTATACGCGGCGACGTTCGGTTTTCGAAAAGTATCGCTTCCTGAGCCAGACAAAACCTGTCCCCGCTACATCGGCGTAGGGCCTCAGCGCGACTGAGCGTCGGTATTAGAGTTTCGATTTTTCCGTATTTCTTGGCTATCAGTATTATGTACACATTAATGTATCGTATGCATGCACATACTACAGGAGAATTGATTGGACAGCTCTTGCTCTGTCCTCGCTGAGAATATCACTTCGTTCTCGACGATTTCCCAGCGCCCAGGAACGCGATTCGCTAAATGGGGACATTCTCGACAAATGACATGACAACGTTTGTAGGTACATATGTGAGTACGTCAGAATTACCCGTCGGTCGCCGTGACCTTGTTTAAAGAACAACAGCTGGCGTTGTCTTGTTCTTTATTCCTTTCCCTCGCGACAGCTAATTGCTAGCCAATATTTTAACTTCTCTAACAAAAATCATTTGTGGCAGGAGACCACGAATCACTGTACACCTTCTACCACGCTTACCCGTATTCTTTCAACCAACTTTGGCTAATTATGCACACCATGACTCTTTTCAACATCCTTATCATTCTTTTCTTCGCCTTTTTGTCGTGCGCCAGTGCCCTTCCAACCTCCGTTGAAGCAAGGCCACCTGCTCCACGCAGCCTCTTAGGACGCACATTTCTGCAACATACCGTCGTCGCTCCTTCGCACCTGCTTCCCAGAGCCATTGTTCCAGAAGAACATACGTTCATCGGGCGAGCCGAGCGCTTCCAAGCAATCCAGCACCGGCATGGAGCTCGAGCTGAAGACGGGAAGAGAGAAGCGACTCTGGATAAACGGGCCGCTCCCCAGCTGCACATGTACCCCGCGGAAGAAGAACCGGAGCAGGCTCGGTAGTCGCGTCGAGAGCGTGGCGCATGATTCGCATCGAGAATCAGTCGCCTGTGCGCAAATGGATTTTCGATCGAAAAATCCATCCATCCATCCATCCGCTATATTCCGCCTCTCTACCGCGATGTGTGTACCCACAGCCTTTTGATCCCTCCCTCTTCGAGTTGCCAGATCGACTAGTCGAATAGCCTTGCATATACCTCTTTATCTAGAAGAATAGGCTGGCCATTGCATCAGTGCATCGGTACTGATCATTTTTGATCTACGTAACTCTTCTTCTTTGTAGCCTGGTGCATCTTGGATGGCTGGCCTTTCATTTTGTTGACGTACCTGGACGTACTATCTCATTGTATTACGCGTATACTTGTACACTGCACCTCGACTATAAGATTCTATGTACCTCCGAGTCTTGGGTCCTAAATGTGATTTCCGGCATTAAAGGCTTACTACAGGGGGTTTCAGGAGTCTCGCGATTATAAGGCAACCCGGCGATAGGCTCATGCCAAGACTGTCATTAACTTCTCAACTTGTTTGATCGAATACGTCTATCCACTGTACCCTCAGAAAATGGACATCTTTTGATTTCTCGTTGTCACCCTGGTACTTATTTCGTGGCACCCGATACAGATCTCTACAGTTTTCATCTCATAATCTCTTCCTTGCTGCAACGGTCCCATGAAATCGACTGTGCCCTTGCTGAAAGCCAAGCTAAACGTGAACCACTGAAACCCACTGTCTTCTATGTACTTGAAATTCGGGGTACCGTCCCACAAGCTATTGATTGTAGTGGTGCGATAGTGTAAGTCCTTCACATCTATCTTTTTCCAAAAGAGTGACTCTGACTTAATCAGTCAGAGCCCTTCACTATTTCTCCGCCAATGACCTCCTCACACCAAGGAAGCAGCTCGGCGGATGCAGCTCTGGCTGAAGCCATGTCAAAGATCCGTTTTCCAGAAGGACAGCCTTTATATCCCTGCCGAAATCCTTGAAGACATTTTTCAGATGCTCATCCCTTATATCTTTCCTGAAGTATTTGGAAAGATCTTCCAGATCTGTGCTGCACTACCTCGAGGCGAACGCCGATTAGCGGTTTCCCAAATCTATCGACAATGGTACGGAAACACGCTATGGATGTGAGGTCAGATTGAAGCCGGTAGCCCCAAGATCCATATTGATTATCTCTATTGCTCGATTGGGAGACTCTATTGCTCGATTGGGAGACAATCCCTGAGTTTCTAAAGCATCGTTTTCTTCTCGTGTTGAACATTTATTGCTTTGTTCTCTGTTAATTGGCTTCCGAAGCTCACAGACATGATAATGTTGGAATGGAGAGGAATTGGCTAACCCACAGCAACACTTCTACGCCAGTTACTCCTGTCGTCCCCGCGTCTCGAACATTTATTGTTGGATAAGGTCCACACATACGATCGTCGACAAGGCATTCTCCCTTTCCCGCATCGCGCTACCCAAACTACGCATTTTCTATCTCGAGAACAAGAATCTGCCAGTGTCATCTGCCGTATTTCCCCCTGCTCTCCATCCCCGCCGAGCACCCTCGTCATCCTGGGTTTCGCAACCTTTCAAGTCAGTCCCGGGGACTTAGAAAAACACCCGTATAGTCATCCAATAGTACAACATCAAATTCCTACGACCTGCGCTGTACTCTACAACAGATTCTCGAGAGCTACAATATATAGTATGTTGCAGTACATTAGGCCTCACTAACTATCTACCGTCTTCATGTATTAGATGCCGCGTGCTATGATGACTCAAGGAATGATTGTCTTGAGTTTGTCCAAGACTTCAGTAGCAATTGGAATTTGGAGTTCAAGCCATTGAAAGAGCACGATCAAACCTCGATGTATTATTGCTTTAGCAAGATATTCTTCGATTCCGTTAGGGTCTAACGGTGCATCTTCCTCACCAGCCGGGGTGGTTGGGGACATAGAGTTATCTTCAGGAGCGACCATCGGAGCAGCATAAAGACTCGGCGCCTAATTATTGGGACCAATACGAAGGGTGTGAATGCGAAAACGGTCGAGGAAATCGACAAGGAACGGCATCGGGAGGACTTAATAATTTCCAAGACCGTGAAGCAGCTAACATCTCGAATGCTTCATACTCCAGCGAGGTAGGACGACGGGGTCAGTCCGTTTTCAACCTTGAGACGAGCGCTACCTGGGGACGTATACGTTTCACCGGATAGCAAGGCAACAACTGGTGAGTCAATCTGTTATAAGTTTCGAATATGTATATCCAAGGAATAGTTCATAGAGTTCTGCCAGATATTCTAGAGTTTTCGATAGAGGGCATCAATATGTAAGTTGGTCTGGAAATATCTCAACGTCTGATATGCAAAAGTGCCTTCTAGACCGGGTCTACGACTATGCCACTCAAGCCTCCAAGATAATCTAGAGTTCTAGAGAATAAATCATCGAACTCAGCCTGTAATCCAAGCCTCTCCAACATGTTCTCCACATTTTGTTCCTCTTGACCCTGTTTCCCATTTTCCAGCCACTCCTCCAAACTCGTAGAGCTTCCCACGAGCAAACTTCTGAGTCGCGTGCGCTCCGTCTGAGACATAGGTGATGTTTTAACTCCTCTGCTAGCGTCGGCCGCATCAATGTACAAGTCGACTCCAGCTCCAGTTGATGGGTCCCAGACCTGTGCCTCAAGTACGGTAAGCCACGCTTGATCAAGGTCATCCAGCCAATCCAATGCTTCGGGTAATGATTCAGTACTTGGCGGATACCCCACAATGGAGCTTAAAGTATCATTAGTCAACCGCAGAAGGTAAGCGGTTCTGAGAGATGTTGAGGGATCAATTGGCGGTATCTGTAAGATCAGAGAAAGTATTTGGCGGCTCGCGTCAAGATAGTCTTGAAGCGTTGGCAAGTGTGTTGTTGGTTCCGAGCTGGATATGTTCGCAAAGAAGAATAAAGAAAGGTCACTATGTAGGTGAAGAGGTCTTTACTAGCCAACCAACCGCTTTTTGTACCCGCGCATCAATTGAAGGAACTGAACGTCGAGGTAATCGACCAAATTTTGCTCTTGAGCTGAAGACAAGGCACGAGACCGTTTTGCCACGATCGCCGGTGGACTAGTCTGCATATCCACGTCCATTTAGACACCTGAGATAACTTACACAAAAGAGACTGCCACGGATGACGACGAAGAACTCGGCATTTTCCGATCATCTCCGCGTCGACAATCCTGTCAGGTGTCTTATCCCCTTTGTTGTTGGTTGCAGAACTCAATTGTGCCCATTAAATTTCGGACTTGTGGTTGGCAGTGCACTGCAGACAATTGCTTGTGGTAAACGATTTTTGATTCAAAATCAAAAGGATATGTGACTCAATCCTCTCAGCACCAGTACTAATGAGGATGACAGATTTTGATAGAAATGCCTCATAAAAAAGCCTTCATGGCAAGGGTGACGTCGGCATAATCCGGAGGCACTCTCGGTAAACCGGTTTGAGTTAATATCAGGTGATGGGCAGCCTGACTTCCCTGTTTTGTCAATGTTTCGACAACGTGATTTTCACCTAGGTTCTGTACAAGGAAAGGGTCATTCCTAGTCTCCATCAGGCATTATACCGGCTTCGGGCGTTGAGATCCAATATTCTTGTAAGTCTGCTCAAGCTAATGGTCAGTTGACGTGACCTGACCTATCTGCTGGTCGGCAGTAATATCATTATTTAAGTCTTTCTGAAATCGGTCGTGTCGTTACCCGGCGTAGAATAGGTTGCACACCTGTTAAGAACAAGCGCAGAACACAGAGTAGCTCTAATTTGCTATGCACTTCTACCTGTCGGGTCGCTCCCCTCTCAATTCGACCCTCGCCAACGAGGATGGTCAAGTTCTTTACAAAATAGAAACACCCCATTCATTGGGCACACGAACTTCCAATATAACTCGTGTCGTACCTAACGGTATCCCGCGGCGAGGCGAAGATGTCAGCATCTCAATGCAAGACAGGTTTGCATATGTTGGACAAGTAGAACACAATCTGATCGCCTCGTCCATTTTACGTTTTGGGGGCAATGAATTCGACACAAAGAGTTACTTTCGGAAGGAAGGGTGGGGACCTTATGGACGGTGAGATCGATTGATCAGTGTTCTCGTCAATACTGATGTCAAAGTCATCAGGCATAGAGTGTTCACTGGGATTGACGGTCGAGAATACAAGTGGCTTCTTCGTTCAAATAGCCCCAAAGTGCGTTGCTCCATCTTCTCAACGTCACTTTTAGTCCGGTGATGACGGTCGGAAACCCCTGATAACTAGCTTATTGCGAACGGTGACTCCAACACGGTTGTCGCTAAGTTCCATCGTCAAGGTCTTGGCATAATTGGTAAAGCTCGTCCTGCTTCCCTCGAAATTTTCCAGGCAGGAGAACACATGGTTCAAGAAATACTCTTGACTTTTATATATATTGAGAAAATTCGCAAGGACAAGGAACGCGGTGTGCAGTAATAGGAGTATTATATATATAATAACAACTCCGTGTATGCAATTTGTAACAACGATGCTTCCGTTCACTTTTTTCAGATTTCCAAAGGTTGGAATTCACTATCATAGCAGAATCACATCTGGTTTTGACTTACTATACGTGAACTGTAAGCTGTGCGACCCATTACAGAAATGTTACAGTTTGACTAACAGATTGCCAACCATTGGAAACCCATCAACTTCAACTATGCCATGGCATCCTTCAGAAACTCCTGTCATGATGTTGAGTATGTCTGTGAATTCCCATGTCAGCCACAATGCTTCAATGCTGACATCAATGCCACTGTCCACAAATATTACAAATACAGTTTCTGGCAGAGATGGTTCTGCCATCTTCATGACCAAAAAGCCACAGAAAGTCAGGAAGGATAAGGGAATCAAACAAAAGAAGCCTACCAGCCCAGAAACTGTTGCTAAGTAACAACATACTATGTAGTCATCTCCAGGTATTGTGTACATGGACTATAATATAATTAATTACAACCAAGGGATGTGAGTAAGTATTGACTTACATCAATTTGTGGTAAAGAATCACAAGAACAGTGTATAAGACAACAAACAGTGATGACACAAGGGGGCAGGACAATCAGCAGCAGCAGCAGCAGTTACACAACATTGATGGAACAATAGGTGAGGGGGACACATGAAGGGGTGGAGCAAGCAGGAGTTGACAGACTGTGATGGTTGATTTGATAGAAAATAAGCAAGGAATTATGCAATGCAAAGAGGTGGGGAAGGACAATGAACAGAGGACTTGCTCACTGATAGGTGGGTGCTGATGAAGTTGATGGAATATAAGCAAGGTGGACATGCAGAACAAGAAGCAAACCTATTGATTACTGATAAGTGGACAGTGGATTGACAGGGGCTTGATTTGATGGGAAAGCAAGCAATGGGAGGGATTATGCAAAGGGCAGGGCAGGACAATGAGCAGAGGCTGTTTATAAATGTGATAGACAGCAGTTCCCAAGGGCAGGGGGACAATGAGCAGGGTGGGTTAATCATTGTGATAGACAATGGGACAATGAGCAGGGTGGGTTAATCATTGTGATGGACAATGCTAGAGGTAATGCAGACTGCTATGATGCCTGACATCAGCAATGACATGTGCTTGGCCCCAGCTCCAATGCCTCCAAACCTCACTGCCCAGGTTTTCTCAGTGTTAATATCACATGATATTCAACCTTTATTGGCACTTGGTGAGTTTTACTATATTTCTAGTCTACTAACTTGGCTGACTCAGGGTTTTTCAGCAGGTGTATACATTAAGTAAGTTGTGATGTTGAGGTAATATGTCAAGGGCAAACATGTGTAAGGGGACTGGTCCTTGGACCATGTTCCAACTCTAGTTCAGCCTAGTTCATGAGCACTGACACTATATCTAGTCGGGCTCTGGACTGCCAGACCCCTCCTTACTCCCTTCTGTCTCAGCTCCTTGGCCTAGCAGGTATTTCAGACTTGGCACCTGATCTATTATTGTTATCTTATCTGATCCTAATACT